>JAXIVJ010018598.1:0-22685 GCA_036785665.1 Chirona hameri
TGCGCAACAAGCTATGCTTAGCGCGGGGCCTGACCTCGGAAATCCATCCATTCAAAAACATTCGGACTAAATTTATTTTAAAAAACATAATAGCTCAAAAAGTGACTCATTTTTTCCTTGGAAGTCATAAGCCGGTTAGTTTTATTAGTTGGTTTTACTATTAAAAAAACTACGGGAGCTTTTTTCACCTTCGCCCTACATACCAAATGGCCAAAAAGCATGCAGCGCTCAAGACGTGCTCCCTTTTGGCGGATTTGAAAAATGAGATCGTGAACAATTTAATACAACTTAATTTTTATGTTGGCATGCATTGAGCCCAGGCAATTTTTATGGAGGACTAAAATGACAGCTGATGGCTGACAGCCCCCCCCCCCCCCTGTTAAATTCCGAACCAAGCAACTTAGAGCAATGCGGTAAGAACCAGCATGTTGCCTGTCATGAGAGGAATCTAACAGTATGCGATTTTTAGGTTTCAGGTCAACGGGTGACCTTCCAGGTCAAGTGAATGACCTCGGATCGACCACGTCCAGAACAGTGATTTTGCTCTTCAGAAAACCTCAAAATGTGAAATTAATAAATGTAAATCATTATAGGCATGTTCCTAGACCAGTTTTGTCTCAGAAATACAGAAAATTTTCCGATCTTGTAAAAAAAGTCCAAAAAAGTTATTAAAATTATTACGTCATGAGTTTCTTACACTTAGGGAGCCATCACTCAGTCAAAAATAGAGATATGGCTTTGAAATTTGGTTTGGGTATTGTCCATACTCAGTTTTCTCACATATATTCCGGTTTTTCTATTTTTTTATATATTTATTATATTTTTTATTATTTTATTTTAGGGGTCAAAAACACTAAATTTCGGAAATCCGAGATTGCCATTTTAAAGAGAATGTCATTTTCTATCTTTGCTTAATTGCGTTTGCAATTTGCTTCAAAACTCTGTTTTCTACGATTTTTCAAACATTTATCGTTTTTCCACCAACATGGCGGCATCAAAACATAATTATCTCCCAAACTACTTAACCAATTTCAATTAAATTTGTACAGCATACGAATAATTGTTGTAAAGTCAGCTACTGAAAATTTTAGCAAGATGCGCCGCATGTGTGCAAAGTTATTCAAGAAAAACCTCAGGGGGTGGCTGTCAAGCCCCCCCCCCCCCCCCCCCCCGTAGGGCGAGGGTTAAAGGGACTCCCACCTTTTTTAAAGTTGTCGAATCACACTTAATTGTATGTTTACATGTCAGGCGAGGTCAGCTGAACATGTTCGTGAACTTTTTTCCGAAAAAAAATTATCTTGGAAGATATTCAACTTTTAGTTTTAAGCGAAAGTTGGGTTGGTGACATCCTATTATATTTTTGTTTAATAACAGGGAAATCCTTTGTGCTGCCAAATGTATGGCACAATTTTTTGTCGACATATATTGCGCAGAAAAAGCGAACCACCCGGTGTCTAGATTGGCTAGCACTATCAGCTAGAGTTGTTGCAGCAGTTGGCCGCCAGGGACCGCTAGTGAGCCAGGGTGTTATGACGTCGCAAGCAAATGGTACCACTAAATATTTATATATTTATTTATTTATAAATACTTAGCGTTAAATATTTAACAGGTACCATTTGCTTGCGACGTCATAACACCCTGGCTCACTAGCGGTCCCTGGCGGCCAACTGCAGCATCAACTCCAGCTGATAGTGCTAGCATCTAGAGGCTTTGCGAACCACCCGGGGATCGAGAAATGAAAGACGAAAATATTCCAAGGCTGACCTTAACCCGCGCACTGCAGGGGGTTGATTTCTCAGATAGCGAGAAAACGGCGGTGCGTAGCACCGCCGGGTTTTCGCACACCTGTCCGAACATCAATTGCGCACACTTCGAAAACCAAATTGGCCTCGGGTCATCTCAGGTCAGGTCACCAGACCAGGTCAAGTGACCCCACCTCCAAACACGTTTGCAGTTGTGTCAAAGCCAGAGTTTCTCACCGTTCAGTTTGAAACTTACAGGGTGTCATGAGGGCATAAGTACTTACAATTCTCTTAATCTCGGAATATTGATATCGGTGGCCTAAGGTCAGGTCAATGTTGTGACCTCCCCATAATAAGTCAATGGGGAAATATTAAAATGCTTCCTATTTCAAGGATATGCATGATATTAGTCCAAATACTTCTGGATCATGTCATTATAGAATCTTCTTGATGATCTAAGTGTAAGTTTTGTTCAGTGACCCCTATGGGGTCATTTGAGGTCACCCGAGTTCACCATCACTTGTTTGTCAATAACTCGCGACATAATGAAGATAGAGAAGTAACACTGACAGCAATGTGTTTGTCTCGTCGAGACACGTCTCCCTATATGCAACATGACCTACTTGGACCTTGACCTCAGGTCAAGGTCACGTGACCTGTGGTCAAATTTTTTAGTTGACTTAACAAGGTCACTATATATATATATATATATATATATATATATATATATATATATATATATATATATATATATATATATATATATATATATATATATATATATATATATATATATATATATATATATATATATATATATATATATATATATATATATATATATATATATATATATATATATATATATATATATATATATATATATATATATATATATATATATATATATATATATATATATATATGTATATATATATATATATATATATATATATATATATATATATATATATATATATATATATATATATATATATATATATATATATATATATGTATATATATATATATATATATATATATATATATATATATATATATATATATATATATATATATATATATATATATATATATATATATATATATATATATATATATATATATATATATATATATATATATATATATATATATATATATATATATATATAATATATATATATATATATATATATATATATATATATATATATATATATATATATATATATATATATATATATATATATATATATATATATATATATATATATATATATATATATATATATATATATATATATATATATATATATATATATATATATATATATATATATATATATATATATATATATATATATATATATATATACATATATATATATATATATATATATATATATATATATATATATATATATATATATATATATATATATATATATATATATATATATATATATATATATATATATATATATATATATATATATATCATTCGAAGCGCCTTTACGAGACAAACACAATGGCGGAAACAGTTTTCCCTTATCATTATTAGCTCAAACATAATCAGCGAAAACAGTTTTGCACAAAACAAAACAGCATTTCTTTCCTTCTTTGACCTCTGATGCTTCAAATATTGACTTGAGATCAAATTTGAGGACACCTCGTCGATTGCAAATGTCAATGGCTGGCATTCGCTTTTTTCCGTTTGTTTCTAGCTAGCATAGTTTCCGAAATATATGGGAATGTCGAGAGCGAAGTCCTAAAACAGGAGAGAAAAAAACTGGAAAATTTTACCTTTAATGACCTCTGGTGACCTCGATTTTGACCTGACCTAAAAAAAATACTGGAATATTTTCGATAGAACTTGTATCAAGCTATCAAACATCGTTTTCCGCTTGTCGCTACATAGCGTAGTTTTCGAGATCTCACGGGGGCGGAAATCAATCCCCCCCCCCTGCAGTTCGTGTTCGGCGCAAACCCCCTGCAGTGCGCGGGTTAAAGCAAGTCGACTACCAGTTGGGTAAAGAGAGTCGACGCTATTGGTTTAGAGGCCCTATTCAAATACACATGGGCCTTATTTTTAACAGATGTCAAAATCAAACTAATATCTTTTTTATTAGATCATAGTGATTTTTTTATCTGCTACCATACTTAATTGCAATGACAAGCCATCAAAATGGCTATCTTAACTCAAATATAATGTTAAGGTGGGATAGTCCCTTTAAAACAGAAGACGAAAAGCAGTAGGGCTCATTTTTTTAGAGGTGTGACGGGAACAGACTCGAAATCATGTATCCAGCACCTTTTGGGTTATGAAAATTGACTTTGGAAATGTCTGGCATATTTTTAGAACTTTTTACATCAGAAGCTACTAGAGCGCTCTGACATGGTTTCTATCAATGGTAACGCAAGATATATGTTTTGTTGTGCGATGTTTCCTTCCCAAAGTCATGTTTGATGTTCATGTTCATGTAATCAATGTTTATCCGTGCGAGCACAGTTCTTTCAGGACACAAGCACAATAACAAAGCACAATGTTAAGACAAGAAACGTAGTTATAAACCAAGCCAAATTTAAACACATGGCAACGAATGAGAAATAGGGCAGTATAATTGGCAATTGGCTAAACACCGTTCTACACGCATAACCATCGCTAAAACACAGAGTAAAAGACCAAGGTGCAGAAAGCAGGACTAGCATAGATTGCATCTCAGAGCAGATTAAAACCAAAACATGTGTACCCGGTTTTCGCTGCAACTTCACGGCCCGTCGACAGCGTGCCACTTTTAATGCTCTGACATTGGGCGCATTGGCTGCCGCGCAGGGCAGACTGTTCCACTCCGAGGCGGCTCGGTACGCAAAGCACTTCTGAGTGCTGGCGAGCCGCACTCTCGGTGGATGGAGCTGCTTGGTGCACGTTAGGCGGGTCTCGCGCGTCGCTACGTCCGATCGCCGCGTAAACATCGACCGGACGGCCGCGGGGGGGACGTCGGTATCAATAACCCGGCAGTCACTGGGGTATTTTTGTAGCACGACTCACCTTGTATCTTCGGAACCAATAGGACGTTCGCGCCGACTCAAACGGTAATCGATAGCCCAGAAAATGTAGTTATCACAAAATAAATTGTGTTGACCTGGAGGTCACCGGTGACGTCACAGGTCAGGTCAAGTAAAAAAAATGAACGCTTCTGATAACATACAGTTTTGCCGTAACTATGGAATTAGAGAGGCGTGTAATATGTAGATGCCTTAATACATGTAGTACACATCGGAAGCTACACATGTCACCATCCCCGTACATTGTATTAAGTGAGGTCATTTCAGGTCAAGAGGTCAAAGTGCAGTTTTTGGTTCAGTATGTTTTGCGATGCATGTTTTTAGCCTAAATTTTCATCCTGAGCACGAAAGGCCACCCTGAAACTTCTTATATGCAACCCAATGCTCAATAATGGATCAGAGGTCATGGTCAAGGTCACCAATTTTCACAATTGTAGGTATGAGTTTACGACACTGAATCATACGACTGAAATGCAAATGTGCAGCCTTAGCACCGTCTCTGCCATTTGTTACTTTGCATGCCCGTTATTGACGCAATCAAGATCGTAGCAATGTATTGTAAGCTCTGCCACAAACTATGTGCTATGTGGACCGACCATTGTTCAACTTTAAGGAAATCACTGGGCTCTGGATGGACCTGGGCCTGACCATTTTTAAGTAATGCGCGCGTCGCACAAGCTCAGGTCAGAGCTCGAAAATATTTTAACCAGCAGTTCACTTACACAGCAACACATTGTTGCTGTGGTTGTGACTTTTTGTTTTTTTGGTTAGCATAGTTGTTTGGTTAGCATAGTTGTTTGGTTAGCATTGTTTCACATTTATAATATACAAATAAATATGCTAGGATAATGATTGCAAATTTTGTGAAAATAATTATATGCATAATCTGAACGGGCCGGACCGGGTCTGGGCCTCAATATTATTAATTTGACCGGGCCTGGTCCGGGCCTGGGCTTGGTGTTCATGGGCCTGGGCCGGGCGGGGCTGGGGGTTGGTGGGCCCGTGACGAACACTGGTCTCCAGCCGAACGCGCCCCGCTGGGGAGGGGGAATTTTACCCCCCCCCCCCCCCCTTGTATCTTCCGAACCAAAGACCGCAGCGGAACGCACAAGGCGGCTATCGAAAGCTCTCAAGGAGACGAATATAATGCATTCCCGAAATTCTTAAAATAAGGTCACATGTCAGGTCACGATCAGGGCAAAGGTCAAAATGGACGAATTTGAGTTTTTGTGCCATACTTTCCATATAAATCCTTAGATTGCGACTATTATCGCACAAGGTGCTCTCAAAGGTGCTCTCAAGGTGCTCTCAAGGTGCTCTCAAAGGTACATCTCCTGCATAAGCGAAAGTCACTGCATCATCACTGCATCATCACTGCATCATCACTGCATCCCGTCACAGTCACTGCATAAGCAAGCATCTCCCGTATAAGCGAAAGTGAAATTGTAAGGAAATGTCGAGGTAAAGGTCAGGTCACAAAATGCCACAGGTCTACGAAAACCATGCGACACATGTATGGGTTATTGTACACGTATAATTCGATAGTATCAGCCATTTTCTCAACCTGATCCCATATAATGGCCCTCAGGTCAAGGTCATGTCACAATAGGAAGTTGTCTGTACTGTCAGAAAACTAAAAGCATCAGTCCCGTTAGTTACTAGAACTACTGTATTTAAATACAAGGACGCCGATTTTGGCAGGATGAGAAGGTCGCTTGAAGTGTACCCGTGGCAGGTTCTGGATGATAAGCATTTAGACGAGGCCGTTGACATGTTCAATGATATTCTGTGCGCGACTATTAACCCGCGCACTGCAGGGACGTTGCGCCGAACACGAACTGCTGGGGGTTGATTCCCCCCCCCCCCCCCCCCCCCACTGAGATCTCGAAAACTACGCTACGTAGCGAGAAGCGGAAAACGGCATTTGATAGCTTGATACATGTTCTATCGAAAGTATTTCAGTATTGTTTTAGGTCAGGTCAAAATTGAGGTCAACAATGGTCATCAAAGGTCAAATTTTCCAGTTTTTTCTCTCCTGTTTTAGGACATCGCTCCAGAAATTCCCAGATATCTCAGAAACTATGCTAGTTAGAAACAAACGGAAAAAGAAAACGCCAGCCAGTGAAATTTTCAATCGGTAAGGTGTCCTCAAAATTAATCTCGGGTCAACCTTTGAGGCTCCAGAGGTAACAAAAAAAAACGTTTTTGTTAAATTGTTTTTCGCAATTACCTTTTTACTTAATAAAGATAACGGAAAACTGTTTACGCCATTGTGTTTATCTTGTCAAGGCGCTTCGAATGATATGCGTGGTTACCTTGTTAAGTTAACTTTAAAAAATGACCTCAGGTCAAGGTCGAGTGGCGACTCAAGTAGGGCATGTTGCATATGGGAAGACGTGTCTCGACGAGACAAGCGCATTGATGTCTGTTTTACTTCTCTATCTGCATTATGTCGGGAGTTATTGACCAAAAAAAATGATGGTGACCTTGCATGACCTCAAATGACCCAATAGGGGTCACTGAACAAAACTTACACTTGGATCATCAATAATATCCTATAATAACATGATCCAGAAGTAATTGGACTAATATCATGCATATCCTTGAAATAGGAAGCATTTGTATATTTCCCCATTGACTTATTAAGGGGAGGTTACGAAATTGACCTGACTTTAGGTCACCGGTATCAAAATTCCGAGATATAAGAATTGTAAGTACTTATGCCCTAATGACATCCTGTAAGTTTCAAACTGATCGGTAAAAAACTCTTGCTTTGGCACAACTGCAAACATTTTTGGAGGTGGGGTCACGACCTGGTCTGGTGACCTGACCTGAGATGACCCGAGGTTATTTGTTTTTCAAAGTGTGCGCAATTAATGTCCTAGCAGGTGTGCGAAAACTCGGCGGCGCTGCGTGCCGCCGTTTTTTCGCTATCTTTGAAAAACCTGAGGGGGGGGGGGGGGCGGAAATCCCCCCCCCCCCTGCAGTGCGCGGGTTAAGGACTGTATCCCTAATGTGCAGATCGAGCGGAATTGCCCGCCTTGGTTCGACATAGAGCTACGCACTCTATTAAGACAAGGAGTGTTCATTTCGAAGAATGAAAAGAAATAGGTGTGAGAAAACTGAGGCAGACTTCCGCGATAGGAGGAGCGATTTTAAGACTGCGGCTAACACCAAATATAGTGAATATCTTGTCGGGCTAACACATGATTTTAAAAGCAACCCCAAACGATTCTGGTCTTTCTTAAAGAATACTAAGAGTGGGAACAAGCGCCTGTCAATGCTCAAGGTAGGAGGTGTGGATATCACGGACGACAGGGAAAAGGCTAACGCTTTGAATGCCGCATTCTCGTCCAAATTCTCCGACACTCTTATCGCGGAGTTTCCCGCTGCCCCAGTATACGATGTGCCTCAGCTGACCAATATGTATTGCGACATCGACACTGTCCGAGCGATACTCGATAGCATACCGAAACACAAAGCGTGTGGTCCTGACGGGATAAGTGCGAGGATTATCCGTGAATGTCGAGATGTACTCGCTGTACCACTGACCAAAATATGCTCGATGTCGCTCCGGCAAAGAATATTCCCGGAACCTTGGAAGCGTGCAAATGTTGTGCCGATTTTTAAGAAGGGTAGCGTCAAGGACCCGAGCTGTTACAGGTCCGTGTCGTTGATTCCTCCGTTCGGAAAAGTACTGGAGAGAGTTGTATATTTGAGCCTGTTGCGTCACGTGGATCCTGTCATGTCACCGGTGCAACATGGTTTTATACCCGGCCGCTCCTGTGCGACCAACCTAGCATCACTGCTGAGCACTGCCTGGGAATCCATTGAGGAACGTATTCAAACAGATTGCATTTACACTGATTTTTCGTCAGCTTTTCAAAGCGTTAATCATGCTCTCCTGCTCCACAAACTCAAAAATGCATACAACATTTCAGATTGTGCATTGCTGTGGTTTACTTCATATCTTGAAAACAGACAACAACGCGTAGTTGTAAACGGGCAGTGCTCGGCGTGGTGCCCGGTAACCTCGGGTACACCCGAGGAAGGTATAATCTCCGCTTTACTGTTTGTGATGTACGTCAACGATCTTCCTATTGGGATGTCCTCTGGGGTTCTGCTGTTCGCGGTTGACGCAAAATTATACAGGAAAATTTCAAGTAACTCCGACGCCCTAGCCCTTCAAAATGACTTCAACAAGCTATATGAGTGGTCAAAAGAATGGAAGTTAAAGTTAAACTCATCTAAATGTAAATCTTGCCCAATGTCATTGAGAACAAAGCCAGTAGAAACAACTTAACACATCGATAGGACTGAACTAGAGCACGTTGACCAAATTCGGGACCTTGGAGTTATACTTGATACAAAACTTAAATTCGGACCACATGTAGATAGTTCAGTGAAAAAAGCAAACAGAGCTCTCGGTGTACTCATTCGATCATTCCAAAAAGCCAGCCCCAGAGGATATCTCAATGACCGATCCGTCATTGCTTCATACTGCGCACACGTTTGCTCCAACTTGGAGTACTGTAGCGTGATTTCGGGAGGCGCCGCTTCATCCCATGTCATTCGATTGGAAAGGATAGAGCATAACTTTGTAATGTGGCTTAACGCTCAGGTGCGCTCTCAATCGTCGTCGCTTGTGTATTGTGACTTACTGAAACATTTTAGCCTAGTGTCTGTATCTGCGCGTAGAACTCAATACGATATCATGTTTTTGCGTAACGTTTTCACCGGCAAAATCCGTTCATCATTTATATTACAGTCATTCTCACTCAATGTACCCTGCCGCGCCACAAGACAACAATCTCGAACTCTGTTCAGCATTCCATATGCCATTGTGTCAACTGTGAGAGAAGACATTTTCGTGAGACTGCCCAGACTGGCTAATAGGCTCGTAGATAAATGTTCCACAGTGGACCTGTTCTCAGACACTCATCATTTCGTGGCAAAGTAAGGTCATATGTCGCTTCATTGTAAGTAGGTAGTCTATACGCGCTGTGTACGTTTTATTTGTCACCGGTGTCGAAATGTGATAGGTATTGCTGTGTGTAACTATTGTTACTTTTTATTTCTATTTAATTTTATATTCGTTTTCATTTTTATCTTTGTCTTCATTTTTTCTATTTTATCTTCACTATTTCATCACATATTTGCCAGGGTGCTTTTTTCACCCTACTTCGTATTTTATTCTAATATTTGAAATCCATTTGTGTCATTCAACAGCTTTTAATCATCGCTTTTGTATTATAGAGGATCTTTTAGGTGATCTTTTGTATTAGTATAGGTATAGATGGTTATGGGTGAGGGATGTAATATGATCTTTAAGTATGTGAATGCGTGTGGTTTTATCTGTGTGACTTCGCCTATAAATGGTTCACCCCGTCGGCGATGATGTTAAATAAATACAAATAACAAAAAATAAGGACAAAATTTGAAATTGATTAATATAAATAAGAAAGGCATGTTTCTAGACCAACGTTGTCTCAGAAATACAGCGGTGGTATATTTTTGTCTGTATCTGGTCACTAAAAGCACAAAAAACAACGTAACTTAAAAAATGACGTCATGAGTTACTTATACTTAGGAGCCATAAGTCAGTCAAAAATAAAGATATTGCTTTGAAATTTTGTTTGAGTATCGTCCATACTTGGTTCTCTAACATGTATTCCGTTTTGTTTTATTGATATCTTTAACAAAATTATTGCGGAAATTCCCCCCCCCCCCAAAAAAAAAATGGGGTCAAAACCCCAAAATTTTGCAAATCCGAGATAGCCATTTTGAAGAGAATGTCATTTCCTTTCTTTTGAAGGTTTTAATTTGCAATTTGCATCAATATTTTGTTTCAGACATTTTCAAACATATATCGTTTTTCCACCAAAATGGCATGACATGACATAATTAAAACGTCATTATCTTCCAAAGTACTACCCCAATTTAAGTGAGATTTTGTGAGAAGAATTGATGCAGCATAGGTACTGAAAGTTTGACGTCGCTGTCGATCATAGTTTTCAAGTTATTGAGAAAATCCGGTGGGGGTAAAATTTACCCCCCCCCCCCCTCCCCCTCCCGAGCGGGGCGCGGGTTAACAGCACGGTACACCTTCAGGCAGTCGCGCTCCTCGACCAGCTCGCCGATCCTTGACCGGTGCAGCGAGTTTAAGGGAGGAGTGATGTGATCGCGGCGGCGTACGCCGGTCACTACACGAGCTGCGAAGTTAATAACCTTTTGGACGCGGTTTAACTGATAATCAGCTGCTCCGCCCCAAATGGGCAGGCAGTGATCTGGGGAGAAGAAAAAAAACGTGGGCTTGAATGATTGTGATGAGGGCTTCAGTAGAATGACCATATTTTGTCCCCAAGAGAATGATGACCGTTGGCGAACAAAAACGCTACTTTTGACGCCTAAGAACTGTGCTAATTATGTGCGGGTCGAATATATACTCACAGCATGCCAACGGCTGGGAAGAGAAGACTACGACTTCAAGCGCTCACTGTGTGTTTGTGTTTCAGCGGCTTCATGTACGCGTACGTGTGTTACCTATCAGAGGAGTGTCCCGCGTGCCTCGTGTTGCTCACTGTGTGTTTGTGTGTTTGTGTTTCAGCGGCTTCATGTACGCGTACGTGTGTTACCTATCAGAGGAGTGTCCCGCGTGCCTCGTGTTGCTCACTGTGTGTTTGTGTGTTTGTGTTTCAGCGGCTTCATGTACGCGTACGTGTGCTACCTATCAGAGGAGTGTCCCGCGTGCCTCGTGTTGCTCACTGTGTGTTTGTGTGTTTGTGTTTCAGCGGCTTCATGTACGCGTACGTGTGCTACCTATCAGAGGAGTGTCCCGCGTGCCTCGTGTTGCTCACTGTGTGTTTGTGTGTTTGTGTTTCAGCGGCTTCATGTACGCGTACGTGTGCTACCTATCAGAGGAGTGTCCCGCGTGCCTCGTGTTGCTCACTGTGTGTTTGTGTGTTTGTGTTTCAGCGGCTTCATGTACGCGTACGTGTGCTACCTATCAGAGGAGTGTCCCGCGTGCCTCGTGTTGCTCACTGTGTGTTTGTGTGTTTGTGTTTCAGCGGCTTCATGTACGCGTACGTGTGCTACCTATCAGAGGAGTGTCCCGCGTGCCTCGTGTTGCTCACTGTGTGTTTGTGTGTTTGTGTTTCAGCGGCTTCATGTACGCGTACGTGTGCTACCTATCAGAGGAGTGTCCCGCGTGCCTCGTGTTGCTCACTGTGTGTTTGTGTGTTTGTGTTTCAGCGGCTTCATGTACGCGTACGTGTGCTACCTATCAGAGGAGTGTCCCGCGTGCCTCGTGTTGCTCACTGTGTGTTTGTGTGTTTGTGTTTCAGCGGCTTCATGTACGCGTACGTGTGTTACCTATCAGAGGAGTGTCCCGCGTGCCTCGTGCTGCTCACCGCTGACCGCGAGAGCTTCCACGCCCTGTCTCAGGCCAAGACCAAGATCACGGAGGTCAGTCAACTACCGCCCCGAGTGTTTCTAGGGAGAGAGTATCTGTATAGCATCTGAGCATCTGTAAGCAACACACGCTGAGACACACCCCTTATACCGCGATCCGCTTGTTACGTGATTGACTTTAGAGGATGACTACATTACCTGTCCTCATCTGTCCTGTCCCGGTTGTCGATACAATTAACGAGTCCTTAAGTGGACGCAAACTGGCAGCTCGTCCGAAGCCTGGACGATCGAGCGATGTCTGGACATAACCGGTTAGGCCTCACAGATATATTTCTCAGAACCACGACCGTCCGTGGCCTGCTCGGCTGTCCCCGCTGCGCTCCGTCCACCCCTCGGCATGCACATTGCACGTCTCCCGCGTCTGTCTCGAGCGGGGATGTGACGCCCGCCTCTCGACTTTGTAAGCAGTTACTGTTTCGTTTAGCATAGGAACCAGTTTGAATGAGTCCATACGTGTTTCGGTTTTTACGTCGGAGCGGGTCAGTGACCATGTTTTTATGGCGATACCGTGACCTAGATGGGAGGATAGCTTCCGGGAGCGGCTAACTTTTTAGACGCTGTGTTTCGTGGTGCTGCCTACGGAGGATGTGTCCGAGTGTGTGTGGTGGCACGTTCATAGCGAAAAGGCTCTGGTTTGATGGTGTATCGTTTGCCATAGCAACGAAAGGGCTCTGGTATGCTGTGCTATCGGTTGCCATGACAGTGAAAAGCCTCTGGCTTGCTGGGATATCGGTTGCCAAGTTTGTATTTCGTTAATCGGTTGAGTGATTGTGGAAATATAAACTTCTGAAAAGCGTCCGCACGGAAGGGTCGGGCTGAATCGCGCCGCATATTTAATTAATCGTTCATACAACATTGATGAATTCATTGTGTATTATCGGCATGGCATTTGTGCGTTTTAATGCCGTCTTTTCAATACGACTGACAGACCCTGTTTTACAGAAATTGCAACAGAATGGCACAACACAACAAATTGCCGCGTCGATAGTCAACGGAGACTACCCCGTCCACGAAACAGGTACGGTCATATCGGCAGTGAACAAAACACGACGGCCAGATATGAATGCGCCGCCACTACCGTACAGCAGTGAATTGTTGGCTTGGCTTAAGTTGGGCATTGCAAGGCTCGACACCTTATTACTATGTATAAGTGTTGCTTCCCAATTGGTCTCTGATGTGTGGCCGCATAAACAACTTGGAGAAGAAAGTCTTTCCGTGTGATAAAGATGAGCGTTGAGCTGAAGGCTCCCCGTTCTGATTTGAGTGTGATATGTGTTTCCAAATTTTGAGCCGAATGAGAAGTATGTAGGGGGTGTAGTAGTTCCCAGCAGATCCGCGATGTTTGTCTTGAACCTTTTGTGGGAAGGCTGTGGTCCAAGTGGTTTTGACGGTGTGTTCCATGTGCGGGTAGTGTTTGGGATCAATGGTCGTTGGAAGGATGTTGTTCTTTTTCAGGGAGTGTTAGTATTCTAGAGTTTCTGAGTGTCCTTCCAGTGTTGTGGACTGCATCGTTGGTCGTGTCTTGAGGGTGTCCTCTTGTCTCAGTTTGTCTGTCGATGTCCTGAGTGAGGTTCCTGCCACCAGTCTCGCCGCACGACTCGGTACCTTTTTAGTCGCAATTCGTCTTGTAAAGTAATGTGTCCGTCTGTTAATAATATAGTGACCCTAATCCAAATATAAATGTGAGCTTCTGAATAGATTCGTTTCCGCCAGACGGACTACTAAAAGCCCTGGAAATAGTCGACTCGAGCTTTAATTTGTGGCGAAGTGATCAAGGAATTAAAACTGGAAGGTGTATAAATATTGGAAGAGTCTTGAACTAAGAGTGACATGCCTCATCACGATTCGCGTCGGATTTAATATGTAATTAAGAGATATTACGACTGCAGTGCAGTTCAATGTTATTTGAACGCTACATTCCTTAGCCCGCCCCACTAACTCGAAAACTAAAAGGGCTAGAGAGACGCGAACAAAAAACGTTCGAAAGCTCTCGACAAGGACATTCGAAGTTACTGCGTGCATTGTTTGGCTCGGGTCAATATTGAGGTCACGATAGAACAGGTCATCAAATGTCACATTTTCAAAGTATAGGACTTCGCTCCAGAAACCCCGAATTATCTCGGGAACTATGATAGCTACAAACAAACGGGAAAAGCAATTGAAAGCTCTTCAAAAATGCAATCACCATCGGTGTCCTTAAATTTGAGCTCAGGTCAATAATTTAGGTTCCAGAGGTCACCAAAGGTCACGGTGGCATTTTCTTCCAAAAGTTTTGTCATGAATAACTTGTTTTTGCTTGAACATAGAGCAATAATGTTAACACCATCGTGTGTTTCTGGTCAAGACGCTTCGAAACATATTAACGGTGATCTGGTTAAATCATCTTCAAAATTTGACCTCAGGTCAAGGTCATTTGGTGACCAAGGTATGCATGGTGCGTATGGGGCGATGCGTCTGGACGAGACAAACACAGTGGTGCCATTCGCACGTCTATCTTTATTCTATCAACAGTTATTGGCAACAAAGTGCTGGTGACCTCAGATGACCTCAGCTGACCTTGCAGAAGTCACTGAGCAACAATTGCACCTGGATCATCAGCAGGCACGTAGCCAAGGGGGGGGGGCGGCGGCGGCGCCCCCCCCCCCCCCCCCCCCCCTAGAGGCCAGGAGGGCCCTTTTCGGCGCGCTGCGCGCGCCGAAAAGGGCCGTCGAGACCGCGCGAAGCGCGGTATCATAGGCTCTTTACTACACGAAGCGTGGTCTTTAGAGAGTTTAGCGGACTTCAGAGGCCCTTTAGGGCCACCAGGGCCCTTTGAAAGACGAGAGGGCCCCTTGGACGTGCAAAAGAGCCCTGTGCATGTCAGAGGGGCCCCTGGCAAGACCGAAAGGGCCCCTGAGCGGGTCAGAGGGCCCCCTGAGCACGTCGAATGGGCCCCCTGAACACGTCGAATGGGCCCCTAGCCAGCACAGAGGGGCCCCTGGGCAGGTTGAGAGGCCCCTGATCATGTCGACAGGGCGACAAAGCGGCCAGCGCAGTCCTTTGCCAGGCCATAAGGGCCCCTGAGCAGGTTGGAGGGCCCCTGGACAGACCAGAGGGCCCCTGGGAAGTTAAGAGGGCCCCTGTGCAGGTCAGAGGGGCCCTGACCAGACCGAAAGGGCCCCTAGGTGGGTCAGAAGGGCCCCTGAGCATGCCAAATGAGCCCCTAACCAGCACGGAGGGGCCCCAGGGCAGGTCGGAGGGCCCTCGGAGCATGTCGCAAGGCGACAAAGCAGCCAGCGCAGTCCCTTGCTAGGTCGGAAGGGCCCCTTATAAGGTTAAAGGGCCCCTGGAGAGACCAGAGTGCCCCTGGAAAGTTAAAAGGGCCCCTGCTCAGATCGGAGGGGCCCCTGAGCAGACCGAAAGGACCCCTGTGAGGGTAAGAAGGGCCCCTGAACATGCCGAAGTGGCCCCTGGCAAGCACGGAGGGGCTCCAGGGCAGGTCGGAGGGCCCCTTGAGCATGTCGGCAAGGGCGACAAAGCAGCCAGCGCAGGCCGACCAGAAGAGTCGCTGGGCCGGTCGGAGGGGCTCCTGGGCAAGTCAGAGGGGCCCCTGGCTAGACCGAAAGGGTCCCTGGGCCGGTCGGAAGGCCTCTTGAACATGCCGGATGAGTTACTAGCCAGACTGGAGGGGCCCCTGGGCAGGTCGGAGGGGCCCCTGAGCAGGGGCGGCGGATTGTGGGGGGCAAGGTACCCAAAATTCCCCCCAGTCGAAAATCCTGGGGGCAAAGGTAGTTTTGCCCCCCCCCCCCCCCCAGATTTTAGCCTGCTCAATCTGGGGCAACATGACCCTTCCCCTCCCCAGGATTTCCATTCGAGGGGGGGGGGGGGGATTTTGGGTACCCTGCGCCCCGAAATCCGCCGCCCCTGCCCCTGAGCATGAACACCCTTCGTCAGGGTGCTACAATATACCCGAAAGATCCGATTTTTTCCCCTGTAGAGTAAGCCCTCTTTGTATTATATATATATATATATATATATATATATATATATATATATATATATATATATATATATATATATATATATATATATATATATATATATATATATATATATATATATATATATATATATATATATATATATATATATATATATATATATATATATATATATATATATATATATATATATATATATATATATATATATATATATATATATATATATATATATATATATATATATATATATATATATATATATATATATATATATATATATATATATATATATATATATATATATATATATATATATATATATATATATATATATATATATATATATATATGTGTGTATATATATATATATATATATATATATATATATATATATATATATATATATATATATATATATATATATATATATATATATATATATATATATATATATATATATATATATATATATATATATATATATATTATATATATATATATATATATATATATTATATATATTATATATATATATATATATATATATATATATATATATATATATATATATATATATATATATATATATATATATATATATATATATATATATATATATATATATATATATATATTATATATCACCCGCTCCACATCATGTCTTTTCGCTTCGCGGAATCCCAGATGAGTCCCTGAACAGGGGACTCATCTGGAAACTTACTGTGGAAAGGCGTAGAAAAGGTCAGAGGGGCCCCCTAGACGATCTAAAGGGACCTGGGCCTTTCAACAGTAAGAATACAGTTGTACAGGGAATCAAACTCAAAATTTTCGCGCCGCTCCGCGGCGCAATTTAACTACAAATTCAATTATATGCGGTTAGGAAAAAAAAATCGGCCAGTTTCTCGGCGCATTTATGTGTTATGTGCTACTTTCCTATATTATTGGGCAAAATAGTTCATTTTAGCACCTTTTCCCCGTACTTTTAAACTCACAATAAAGCAATTTTAGAGGTTCGCACCATACGCAATGCGACGCATTGATGAGAAAGCAACCCAGGGCATAATACTCCAAATTTTCGCGCCGCTCCGCGGCGCAATTTGTTTAAGAGTTCCAGGTCTTGAGCTTAAAAAAAATATTCCAAGTTGGTATAGCTGATTCCAAATTGGTGTCGCTGGTTCCAAAGTTAATGTGGCAGTTTGCTAACTCCAGCTCCTAAACGTTGGTATGGCCCATGCAATACCTGCCATACTGCATTTTCCAGCCTTGTAACGTGCCTTTTCATGCGTTTTTTTTTGTTGGGGGGGGCCTTTCACGCTGGGGAATGGCCCTTTCAACGCTCGGGAAGGGGCCCTTTCGAGGCGCCCCCCCCCCCCCCCCACCCCCCTGGACGAATTCCTGGCTACGTGCCTGGTCATCATGAATGAACTAAAAATAACATGATTCTGAAAGAATTGACCCGATCTAATGCATATTCTCTGAATAGGAAGCATTTGTATAGTTTCCTATTGACTTATAATAGGAAGGTCACGATAAAATTAATTGGTGCCCGACCTAGGCTTTTTTCGTTAGATGCACGCACACATACGATTAGTACACACACACACACACACACACACACACACACACACACACACACACACACACACACACACACACACACACACACACACACACACACACACACACACACACATACACTATATACACGTCAGATGTTCATTGTTTTCGACACCCGCCTAGCGGACAGTCGTGACCGCACGCTTTCAGTCAGTAACCCCAGGTGGCACTCGTGCTCCCACTGGGGATATCCCGATTTCTCGGGCCCGGCGAATCAGAGGACTGTCCCGGGACATGAAGCGAGGCGGTGCCCTCGTGACTTGCCACCGGACCGAAGGATCTAAACTGTTTAACACGCGCAGTGGAGGGGGGGGAGGGTACTTTGGTGCCCCCCCCCCCCCACATGTGTTTCGTGAATAGCTCGTAAACGAAGCGGAGCAGGGCGGTGTTGTTTGCGCGACATTAACGCCAACTCAATAGCGGATCGTTTGACGCCAAAAAAAATCGAAATCGGTCGATGCATTTTTGAGTTATATGGATTTTCAGTCCAAGATAGCGGCCAGAATCGCGGTCGGCAACTCGATATCTTCGGAACCAACCGTCGGATCGGGATGATTCAAACGTCATTCGTAGACAACGCCAATGCTCATCCCCTGAAACAACTTTGGACACATTGCTGGTGACCGGTGACGTCACAGAAGTCAAATAAAAAATGTGACATTTGGCCAGATTTGACCTTCGTGACCTCGTTTGACCTTGAAGATATTGACCGAAGGTCAAGAAAATTTTTACAAAATGTAGATCGTCATAACACCTACTTACCCTGTAAGTTTCATTATTCTAGCTCTCATACTTTCGGAGATCTTAGGGGGGGGGGCACTAAAGTGCCCCCCCCCCTCCTCCACTGCGTGTTAGTGGCATACCCCTCTCCACTGCGCGTGTTAAAGGAGAATCAGACCCGTGTCCCAACAGCCACGGGCACTGGTTGGCACAGCGTTAACCCCGCGACTGAGCGAACACTCTCCAGTGACTGTCATCTCCTTCCTGGGGTAGGAGCCGGTTGAGGAAAAGGACTGCCAAAGGTCAGACTTGATCCAAGGAACGCCCACTCCCAACGCGCGCGGACGCTTTTGCCAACTGCGCCACGGGGGTTCGTTTACACGCGCCGTGCCGGTGTTCGGCGCCACCTTCGCCGTGCCGGGGGAAGGGGGGGGGGGGCGTTTAGACGCCCCCCGCGAACTCGGCTCCTATGGTACATAGACAAAAACTGACAATACCGTTCGAAAGTTCGTCAAAAGCATTTTGAAACTATATCGGTCATTTTTTGACTCAGGTCAATATTGAGGTCACCAGAGGTCATCAAAGGTCAGATTTTCAAGTGTTACGACTTCGCTTCGAACACCCTCAAATATCTGGGGAACTATGATAGCTAGGCACAAAAGGAAAGAAGTGATCGAAAGCTCTTGAAAAATGCAATCGCCATTGGTGTCTTTAAATTGTAGTCAATAGTTTAGGCTCCAGAGGTCACCAAAGGTCACAATGACATTTTCTCACAAAAGGTGTTTCGTGAATAACTTTGTATCGGTTGAACATAGAGCAATAAGTTTAACACCGTCGTGTTTGTCTCGTCAAGACGTTTTGAAACATATTGTTGGTGACCTGGTTAGGTCAACTTCAAAATTTTGACCTCAGGTCAAGGTTATTTGGTGACCCAGGTAGGTCATGTTGCATATAGGGGCGATGCGTCTTGACGGGACAAACACAGTGGTGCCATTCATACGTCTCCATCTTTATTCTATCAAGGGTTATTGGCAAACAAGTGCTGGTGGCCTCATATGACCTCAGCTGACCTTGTAGAGTTCACTGAACAACAATTTCACCTGGGTCATCAAGAATGAGCCAACATAACATGATTCTGAAAGAATTGACCTGATCTAATGCATATTCTCTGAATAGGAAGTATTTGTATATTTTCTCATTGATTTGTAATGGGGAGGTCACGAAATTGACCTGACCTTAGGTCACCGATATAACAAATCCGAGATATACTAATTGTAGTTGTAGGTACTTATGACCTTAAGAAATCCTGTACGTGTAAAATATCGGACAAACAATGTGGCTTTGACACGACCACAAACTGTTTTGGAGGTAAGGTCACTTGACCCTGACCTGGTGACCATTGATGACCTGGGGTCAAAAATTTTCACACAATGTGGGTAATTGATGCCCAAACAGCTGTGCCAAATTTGGCGGCGTGCAGCGCTGACGTTTTGACGCTATTCCCGAAAACCCTCAGGGGGGGGGTCATAATGACCCCCCACCAGGGCGAAGGTTATAACGGCATGGAGTACTGTAACGGAGATTCTAGGTCATGGTCGGCAGGAAATAACACTGGAGGCGTTCTGACTGAGTCCGGACGCCGGAAATCATCCAACAACTGCAGCACAAGGTGATGGAGGACCCGAGCAAGATGGTACGGGCTTTAACACAGCAGATTTTAGTGTTGGAATGGCCACCATGAAGGCTGTCTTGAACGAGGGCCACCGCTATCACTTGTACAAGAGGTGAAAGGGCCGCACACCGCCGGAAAGAGTCAAAAGTGATCGTTTGAGATCTTCTACGACTTCACTAGCCCCAATGTCTGACCTCCTAACTCCCCGGACTACAATACCATGTATTATTATGATTGGGGCGCAGTTGAGAATGAGTAAAGACACTACCGAGCCACCCTGCAACAGCGAGGTTTGCAACAACAACAAACAAGCCGAGAACCGGAATAAGGTGGTGTTCAGGGGTCTCTCAAAAGACACCGTGAAGACCGCATGTGCCAGGTTCAGGAAGCGATTAGAGGCTGAGATATAGGGTGGGGGCTGATTACTTTGTGTGAAGTGTTTTCTTCAAGTGATAAGCGGATCGACACTTTGCATTTTTAAATGCATGTTTTGGGCTGAACTATGTTGGGTAATGTTGGTCTTGACTTGATTTCGTTTACGTGAACTGCCAAACTTATCCCGAACACCCTGTAAGTTGTCAGGAACTTTGTAATATTTGTCCTAGGGACAAAAACTGGCAAAGCACTGCTGGGTGGCCAAAGCTGTCGAGTCCGGCAACGTTACGTCACCTGTTTATTTTTTCTTTAAAAAGGTTCACAGTAAATCTCCCTACATTGCTCGTGGTGCTCACTGGTGCTCACTGGTGGTGCTCACTTACGGTGTTCCGTCTCCGGTGATCCAAACTTCAGTGTAAACTGTGAAGATCTCTGCACCTCTGGTCCTTAATGTGACCCTGCTGATCCCGGTCCAGACTCCTGCTGCCCCCATCGATCGGTGTGTATTATGTAATGTCGTGTAATGTCGCTTTGTTTGGCGTGGTTATCGGATCCAGGCGGACCTGATTGGTGGATACCCTTGTGAAGTAGCTCAGCCCGCTGTATCGGTGACATCTCAACTACGACGCAAGCTCGCTAACAGTGGATAGTACCAGCAGGAGCAGCAGGAGCCGGGAACGGCTTACTAAACCGGCCTGGGCTGTGACGCAGCTCGCTAACAGTGGATAGTACCAGCAGGGAGCCGGGAACGGCTTACTAAACCCGGCCTGGGCTGTGACACAGCTCGCTAACAGTGGATAGTACCAGCAGGACCCGGAAACAGCTTACTAAACCCGGCCTGGGCTGTGACGCAGCTCGCTAACAGTGGATAGTACCAGCAGGAGCCGGGAACGGCTTACTAAACCGGCCTGGGCTACGACGCAGCTCGCTAACAGTGGATAGTACCAGCAGGAGCCGGGAACGGCTTACTAAACCCGGCCTGGGCTACGACGCAGCTCGCTAACAGTGAATAGTACCAGCAGGAGCCGGGAACGGCTTACTAAACCCGGCCTGGGCTGTGACGCAGCTCGCTAACAGTGGATAGTACCAGCAGGAGCCGGGAACGGCTTACTAAACCCGGCCTGGGCTGTGACGCAGCTCGCTAGCAGTGGATAGTACCAGCAGGAGCCGGGAACGGCTTACTAAACCCGGCCTGGGCTGTGACGCAGCTCGCTAACAGTGGATAGTACCAGCAGGAGCCGGGAACGGCTTACTAAACCCGGCCTGGGCTACGACGCAGCTCGCTAACAGTGGATAGTACCAGCAGGACCCGGAAACAGCTTACTAAACCCGGCCTGGGCTGTGAAGCAGCTCGCTAACAGTGGATAGTACCAGCAGGAGCCGGGAACGGCTTACTAAACCCGGCCTGGGCTGGGACGCAGCTCGCTAACAGTGGATAGTACCAGCAGGAGCCGGGAACGGCTTACTAAACCCGGCCAGGGCTGTGACGCCTTTCTCTTGGAATAATCGATTTTGCCATGATAGTATTCTAGCAATGTTGTCTGCGACAATGCGGAGCTAGGTCAGTGGATCAAGGCTCGAATAGAATGAGGCGTGAACTGAAAGGTAACTTTGTCCACCTGACCAGACAGTTCATCTACCCCAGGTGTGTATTAAAGGGACATTCCCACTTTTCTGAAAATGCAAATATAGCCGGTCGTAGTGAAAAATATGGAGGAAGTGCTTCTTAAACCGATTATTATAGTTTTGTTCTCGAAAACGTCACGTAACTTTATATAAATTCATGTATTTTTTTGTGTGGGGGGGTGATGTCATTATTGAGCCATAAAGAAAACCTTTAAGCTGCCAAATGATATGACACAATGTTTTGAGACACTTGCGACTTGAATACAAACAAGTCTTTTCTTATCACGGGTTTCGAAAATAAGCGCTATCGAGAGAAAAAATCAGAACTGAAACAAAAATCACAACATAATTATTTGATATATTGATAGGCAAATAGGGACCAGTTGGTAAATGCAATAGCATGATCATAGA
>JAXIVJ010018599.1:0-22683 GCA_036785665.1 Chirona hameri
GGGTTCACCCAGCGACACACCCGGTGGGACTGTGATCTGTACGTGCCCCGGTCCCGAGCTGGGGACGAGGTTCACCAGCGACACACCCGGTGGGACTGTGATCTGTACGTGCCCCGGTCCCGAGCTGAGATGGGTTCACCAGCGACACACCCGGTGGCACTGTGATCTGTACGTGCCCCGGTCCCGAGCTGAGATGGGTTCACCAGCGACACACCCGGTGGCACTGTGATCTGTACGTGCCCCGGTCCCGAGCTGAGATGGGTTCACCAGCGACACACCCGGCGGGACTGTGATCTGTACGTGCCCCGGTCCCGAGCTGAGATGGGTTCACCAGCGACACACCCGGCGGGACTGTGATCTGTACGTGCCCCGGTCCCGAGCTGAGATGGGTTCACCAGCGACACACCCGGCGGGACTGTGATCTGTACGTGCCCCGGTCCCGAGCTGAGATGGGTTCACCAGCGACACACCCGGTGGGACTGTGATCTGTACGTGCCCCGGTCCCGAGCTGAGATGGGTTCACCAGCGACACACCCGGCGGGACTGTGATCTGTACGTGCCCCGGTCCCGAGCTGAGATGGGTTCACCAGCGACACACCCGGCGGGACTGTGATCTGTACGTGCCCCGGTCCCGAGCTGAGATGGGTTCACCAGCGACACACCCGGCGGGACTGTGATCTGTACGTGCCCCGGTCCCGAGCTGAGATGGGTTCACCAGCGACACACCCGGCGGGACTGTGATCTGTACGTGCCCCGGTCCCGAGCTGAGATGGGTTCACCAGCGACACACCCGGCGGGACTGTGATCTGTACGTGCCCCGGTCCCGAGCTGAGATGGGTTCACCAGCGACACACCCGGCGGGACTGTGATCTGTACGTGCCCCGGTCCCGAGCTGAGATGGGTTCACCAGCGACACACCCGGCGGGACTGTGATCTGTACGTGCCCCGGTCCCGAGCTGAGATGGGTTCACCAGCGACACACCCGGCGGGACTGTGATCTGTACGTGCCCCGGTCCCGAGCTGAGATGGGTTCACCAGCGACACACCCGGCGGGACTGTGATCTGTACGTGCCCCGGTCCCGAGCTGAGATGGGTTCACCAGCGACACACCCGGCGGGACTGTGATCTGTACGTGCCCCGGTCCCGAACTGAGATGGGTTCACCAGCGACACACCCGGCGGGACTGTGATCTGTACGTGCCCCGGTCCCCGAGAGGGTTCACCAGCGACACACCCGGCGGGACTGTGATCTGTACGTGCCCCGGTCCCGAGCTGAGATGGGTTCACCAGCGACACACCCGGAGGGACTGTGATCTGTACGTGCCCCGGTCCCGAGCTGAGATGGGTTCACCAGCGACACACCCGGCGGGACTGTGATCTGTACGTGCCCCCGGTCCCGAACTGAGATGGGTTCACCAGCGACACACCCGGCGGGACTGTGATCTGTACGTGCCCCGGTCCCGAGGTTCACCAGCGACACACCCGGCGGGACTGTGATCTGTACGTGCCCCGGTCCCGAGCTGAGATGGGTTCACCAGCGACACACCCGGCGGGACTGTGATCTGTACGTGCCCCGGTCCCGAACTGAGATGGGTTCACCAGCGACACAACCGGCGGGACTGTGATCTGTACGGGCCCCGGTCCCGAGCTGAGATGGGTTCACCAGCGACACACCCGGCGGGACTGTGATCTGTACGTGCCCCGGTCCCGAGCTGAGATGGGTTCACCAGCGACACACCCGGCGGGACTGTGATCTGTACGTGCCCCGGTCCCGAACTGAGATGGGTTCACCAGCGACACACCCGGCGGGACTGTGATCTGTACGTGCCCCGGTCCCGAGCTGAGATGGGTTCACCAGCGACACACCCGGCGGGACTGTGATCTGTACGTGCCCCGGTCCCGAGCTGAGATGGGTTCACCAGGCGAACACACCCGGCGGGACTGTGATCTGTACGTGCCCCGGTCCCGAGCTGAGATGGGTTCACCAGCGACACACCCGGCGGGACTGTGATCTGTACGTGCCCCGGTCCCGAGCTGAGATGGGTTCACCAGCGACACACCCGGCGGGACTGTGATCTGTACGTGCCTCGGTCCCGAGCTGAGATGGATTCACCAGCGACACACCCGGCGGGACTGTGATCTGTACGTGCCCCGGTCCCGAACTGAGATGGGTTCACCAGCGACACACCCGGCGGGACTGTGATCTGTACGTGCCCCGGTCCCGAGCTGAGATGGGTTCACCAGCCACACACCCGGCGGGACTGTGATCTGTACGTGCCCCGGTCCCGAGCTGAGATGGGTTCACCAGCGACACACCCGGCGGGACTGTGATCTGTACGTGCCCCGGTCCCGAGCTGAGATGGGTTCACCAGCGACACACCCGGCGGGACTGTGATCTGTACGTGCCCCGGTCCCGAGCTGAGATGGGTTCACCAGCGACACACCCGGTGGGACTGTGATCTGTACGTGCCCCGGTCCCGAACTGAGATGGGTTCACCAGCGACACACCCGGCGGGACTGTGATCTGTACGTGCCCCGGTCCCGAACTGAGATGGGTTCACCAGCGACACACCCGGCGGGACTGTGATCTGTACGTGCCCCGGTCCCCGAACTGAGATGGGTTCACCAGCGACACACCCGGCGGGACTGTGATCTGTACGTGCCCCGGTCCCGAGCTGAGATGGGTTCACCAGCGACACACCCGGCGGGACTGTGATCTGTACGTGCCCCGGTCAGGAGCTGAGATGGGTTCACCAGCGACACACCCGGTGGGACTGTGATCTGTACGTGCCCCGGTCCCGAGCTGGGGACGAGGTTCACCAGCGACACACCCGGTGGGAATGTGATCTGTACGTGCCCCGGTCCCGAGCTGAGATGGGTTCACCAGCGACACACCCGGTGGCACTGTGATCTGTACGTGCCCCGGTCCCGAGCTGAGATGGGTTCACCAGCGACACACCCGGTGGCACTGTGATCTGTACGTGCCCCGGTCCCGAGCTGAGATGGGTTCACCAGCGACACACCCGGCGGGACTGTGATCTGTACGTGCCCCGGTCCCGAGCTGAGATGGGTTCACCAGCGACACACCCGGCGGGACTGTGATCTGTACGTGCCCCGGTCCCGAACTGAGATGGGTTCACCAGCGACACACCCGGCGGGACTGTGATCTGTACGTGCCCCGGTCCCGAGCTGAGATGGGTTCACCAGCGACACACCCGGCGGGACTGTGATCTGTACGTGCCCCGGTCCCGAGCTGAGATGGGTTCACCAGCGACACACCCGGTGGGACTGTGATCTGTACGTGCCCCGGTCCCGAGCTGGGGACGAGGTTCACCAGCGACACACCCGGTGGGACTGTGATCTGTACGTGCCCCGGTCCCGAGCTGAGATGGGTTCACCAGCGACACACCCGGTGGCACTGTGATCTGTACGTGCCCCGGTCCCGAGCTGAGATGGGTTCACCAGCGACACACCCGGTCGCACTGTGATCTGTACGTGCCCCGGTCCCGAGCTGAGATGGGTTCACCAGCGACACACCCGGCGGGACTGTGATCTGTACGTGCCCCGGTCCCGAGCTGAGATGGGTTCACCAGCGACACACCCGGCGGGACTGTGATCTGTACGTGCCCCGGTCCCGAGCTGAGATGGGTTCACCAGCGACACACCCGGCGGGACTGTGATCTGTACGTGCCCCGGTCCCGAGCTGAGATGGGTTCACCAGCGACACACCCGGTGGGACTGTGATCTGTACGTGCCCCGGTCCCGAGCTGAGATGGGTTCGCCAGCGACACACCCGGCGGGACTGTGATCTGTACGTGCCCCGGTCCCGAGCTGAGATGGGTTCACCAGCGACACACCCGGCGGGACTGTGATCTGTACGTGCCCCGGTCCCGAGCTGAGATGGGTTCACCAGCGACACACCCGGCGGGACTGTGATCTGTACGTGCCCCGGTCCCGAGCTGAGATGGGTTCACCAGCGACACACCCGGCGGGACTGTGATCTGTACGTGCCCCGGTCCCGAGCTGAGATGGGTTCACCAGCGACACACCCGGCGGGACTGTGATCTGTACGTGCCCCGGTCCCGAGCTGAGATGGGTTCACCAGCGACACACCCGGCGGGACTGTGATCTGTACGTGCCCCGGTCCCGAGCTGAGATGGGTTCACCAGCGACACACCCGGCGGGACTGTGATCTGTACGTGCCCCGGTCCCGAGCTGAGATGGGTTCACCAGCGACACACCCGGCGGGACTGTGATCTGTACGTGCCCCGGTCCCGAGCTGAGATGGGTTCACCAGCGACACACCCGGCGGGACCGTGATCTGTACGTGCCCCGGTCCCGAACTGAGATGGGTTCACCAGCGACACACCCGGCGGGACTGTGATCTGTACGTGCCCCGGTCCCGAACTGAGATGGGTTCACCAGCGACACACCCGGCGGGACTGTGATCTGTACGTGCCCCGGTCCCGAGGTTCACCAGCGACACACCCGGCGGGACTGTGATCTGTACGTGCCCCGGTCCCGAGCTGAGATGGGTTCACCAGCGACACACCCGGAGGGACTGTGATCTGTACGTGCCCCGGTCCCGAGCTGAGATGGGTTCACCAGCGACACACCCGGCGGGACTGTGATCTGTACGTGCCCCGGTCCCGAACTGAGATGGGTTCACCAGCGACACACCCGGCGGGACTGTGATCTGTACGTGCCCCGGTCCCGAGGTTCACCAGCGACACACCCGGCGGGACTGTGATCTGTACGTGCCCCGGTCCCGAGCTGAGATGGGTTCACCAGCGACACACCCGGCGGGACTGTGATCTGTACGTGCCCCGGTCCCGAACTGAGATGGGTTCACCAGCGACACAACCGGCGGGACTGTGATCTGTACGGGCCCCGGTCCCGAGCTGAGATGGGTTCACCAGCGACACACCCGGCGGGACTGTGATCTGTACATGCCCCGGTCCCGAGCTGAGATGGGTTCACCAGCGACACACCCGGAGGGACTGTGATCTGTACGTGCCCCGGTCCCGAGCTGAGATGGGTTCACCAGCGACACACCCGGCGGGACTGTGATCTGTACGTGCCCCGGTCCCGAACTGAGATGGGTTCACCAGCGACACACCCGGCGGGACTGTGATCTGTACGTGCCCCGGTCCCGAGCTGAGATGGGTTCACCAGCGACACACCCGGCGGGACCGTGATCTGTACGTGCCCCGGTCCCGAACTGAGATGGGTTCACCAGCGACACACCCGGCGGGACTGTGATCTGTACGTGCCCCGGTCCCGAACTGAGATGGGTTCACCAGCGACACACCCGGCGGGACTGTGATCTGTACGTGCCCCGGTCCCGAGCTGGGGACGAGGTTCACCAGCGACACACCCGGTGGGACCGTGATCTGTACGTGCCCCGGTCCCGAACTGAGATGGGTTCACCAGCGACACACCCGGTGGCACTGTGATCTGTACGTGCCCCGGTCCCGAACTGAGATGGGTTCACCAGCGACACACCCGGTGGCACTGTGATCTGTACGTGCCCCGGTCCCGAACTGAGATGGGTTCACCAGCGACACACCCGGTGGCACTGTGATCTGTACGTGCCCCGGTCCCGAGCTGAGATGGGTTCACCAGCGACACACCCGGTGGCACTGTGATCTGTACGTGCCCCGGTCCCGAGCTGAGATGGGTTCACCAGCGACACACCCGGTGGGACTGTGATCTGTACGTGCCCCGGTCCCGAACTGAGATGGGTTCACCAGCGACACACCCGGCGGGACTGTGATCTGTACGTGCCCCGGTCCCGAACTGAGATGGGTTCACCAGCGACACACTCGGTGGCACTGTGATCTGTACGTGCCCCGGTCCCGAACTGAGATGGGTTCACCAGCGACACACCCGGCGGGACTGTGATCTGTACGTGCCCCGGTCCCGAACTGAGATGGGTTCACCAGCGACACACCCGGCGGGACTGTGATCTGTACGTGCCCCAGTCCCGAGCTGAGATGGGTTCACCAGCGACACACCCGGCGGGACTGTGATCTGTACGTGCCCCGGTCCCGAACTGAGATGGGTTCACCAGCGACACACCCGGCGGGACTGTGATCTGTACGTGCCCCGGTCCCGAGCTGAGATGGGTTCACTAGCGACACACCCGGCGGGACTGTGATCTGTACGTGCCCCGGTCCCGAGCTGAGATGGGTTCACCAGCGACACACCCGGTGGGACTGTGATCTGTACGTGCCCCGGTCCCGAGCTGAGATGGGTTCACCAGCGACACACCCGGCGGGACTGTGATCTGTACGTGCCCCGGTCCCGAACTGAGATGGGTTCACCAGCGACACACCCGGCGGGACTGTGATCTGTACGTGCCCCGGTCCCGAGCTGAGATGGGTTCACCAGCGACACACCCGGCGGGACTGTGATCTGTACGTGCCCCGGTCCCGAACTGAGATGGGTTCACCAGCGACACACCCGGTGGCACTGTGATCTGTACGTGCCCCGGTCCCGAGCTGGGGACGAGGTTCACCAGCAACACACCCGGTGGGACTGTGATCTGTACGTGCCCCGGTCCCGAGCTGAGATGGGTTCACCAGCGACACACCCGGCGGGACCGTGATCTGTACGTGCCCCGGTCCCGAGCTGAGATGGGTTCACCAGCGACACACCCGGCGGGACTGTGATCTGTACGTGCTCCGGTCCCGAGCTGAGATGGGTTCACCAGCGACACACCCGGTGGGACTGTGATCTGTACGTGCCCCGGTCCCGAGCTGAGATGGGTTCACCAGCGACACACCCGGCGGGACTGTGATCTGTACGTGCCCCGGTCCCGAGCTGAGATGGGTTCACCAGCGACACACCCGGCGGGACTGTGATCTGTACGTGCCCCGGTCCCGAACTGAGATGGGTTCACCAGCGACACACCCGGTGGCACTGTGATCTGTACGTGCCCCGGTCCCGAGCTGAGATGGGTTCACCAGCGACACACCCGGCGGGACTGTGATCTGTACGTGCCCCGGTCCCGAGCTGAGATGGGTTCACCAGCGACACACCCGGCGGGACTGTGATCTGTACGTGCCCCGGTCCCGAGCTGAGATGGGTTCACCGGCGACACACCCGGCGGGACTGTGATCTGTACGTGCCCCGGTCCCGAGCTGAGATGGGTTCACCAGCGACACACCCGGCGGGACTGTGATCTGTACGTGCCCCGGTCCCGAGCTGAGATGGGTTCACCAGCGACACACCCGGCGGGACTGTGATCTGTACGTGCCCCGGTCCCGAGCTGAGATGGGTTCACCAGCGACACACCCGGCGGGACTGTGATCTGTACGTGCCCCGGTCCCGAACTGAGATGGGTTCACCAGCGACACACCCGGCGGGACTGTGATCTGTACGTGCCCCGGTCCCGAACTGAGATGGGTTCACCAGCCACACACCCGGCGGGACTGTGATCTGTACGTGCCCCGGTCCCGAGCTGAGATGGGTTCACCAGCGACACACCCGGCGGGACTGTGATCTGTACGTGCCCCGGTCCCGAGCTGAGATGGGTTCACCAGCGACACACCCGGCGGGACTGTGATCTGTACGTGCCCCGGTCCCGAGCTGAGATGGGTTCACCAGCGACACACCCGGTGGGACTGTGATCTGTACGTGCCCCGGTCCCGAACTGAGATGGGTTCACCAGCGACACACCCGGCGGGACTGTGATCTGTACGTGCCCCGGTCCCGAACTGAGATGGGTTCACCAGCGACACACCCGGCGGGACTGTGATCTGTACGTGCCCCGGTCCCGAACTGAGATGGGTTCACCAGCGACACACCCGGCGGGACTGTGATCTGTACGTGCCCCGGTCCCGAGCTGAGATGGGTTCACCAGCGACACACCCGGCGGGACTGTGATCTGTACGTGCCCCGGTCCCGAGCTGAGATGGGTTCACCAGCGACACACCCGGTGGGACTGTGATCTGTACGTGCCCCGGTCCCGAGCTGGGGACGAGGTTCACCAGCGACACACCCGGTGGGACTGTGATCTGTACGTGCCCCGGTCCCGAGCTGAGATGGGTTCACCAGCGACACACCCGGTGGCACTGTGATCTGTACGTGCCCCGGTCCCGAGCTGAGATGGGTTCACCAGCGACACACACGGTGGCACTGTGATCTGTACGTGCCCCGGTCCCGAGCTGAGATGGGTTCACCAGCGACACACCCGGCGGGACTGTGATCTGTACGTGCCCCGGTCCCGAGCTGAGATGGGTTCACCAGCGACACACCCGGCGGGACTGTGATCTGTACGTGCCCCGGTCCCGAGCTGAGATGGGTTCACCAGCGACACACCCGGCGGGACTGTGATCTGTACGTGCCCCGGTCCCGAGCTGAGATGGGTTCACCAGCGACACACCCGGTGGGACTGTGATCTGTACGTGCCCCGGTCCCGAGCTGAGATGGGTTCGCCAGCGACACACCCGGCGGGACTGTGATCTGTACGTGCCCCGGTCCCGAGCTGAGATGGGTTCACCAGCGACACACCCGGCGGGACTGTGATCTGTACGTGCCCCGGTCCCGAGCTGAGATGGGTTCACCAGCGACACACCCGGCGGGACTGTGATCTGTACGTGCCCCGGTCCCGAGCTGAGATGGGTTCACCAGCGACACACCCGGCGGGACTGTGATCTGTACGTTCCCCGGTCCCGAGCTGAGATGGGTTCACCAGCGACACACCCGGCGGGACTGTGATCTGTACGTGCCCCGGTCCCGAGCTGAGATGGGTTCACCAGCGACACACCCGGCGGGACTGTGATCTGTACGTGCCCCGGTCCCGAGCTGAGATGGGTTCACCAGCGACACACCCGGCGGGACTGTGATCTGTACGTGCCCCGGTCCCGAGCTGAGATGGGTTCACCAGCGACACACCCGGCGGGACTGTGATCTGTACGTGCCCCGGTCCCGAGCTGAGATGGGTTCACCAGCGACACACCCGGCGGGACCGTGATCTGTACGTGCCCCGGTCCCGAACTGAGATGGGTTCACCAGCGACACACCCGGCGGGACTGTGATCTGTACGTGCCCCGGTCCCGAACTGAGATGGGTTCACCAGCGACACACCCGGCGGGACTGTGATCTGTACGTGCCCCGGTCCCGAGGTTCACCAGCGACACACCCGGCGGGACTGTGATCTGTACGTGCCCCGGTCCCGAGCTGAGATGGGTTCACCAGCGACACACCCGGAGGGACTGTGATCTGTACGTGCCCCGGTCCCGAGCTGAGATGGGTTCACCAGCGACACACCCGGCGGGACTGTGATCTGTACGTGCCCCGGTCCCGAACTGAGATGGGTTCACCAGCGACACACCCGGCGGGACTGTGATCTGTACGTGCCCCGGTCCCGAGCTGAGATGGGTTCACCAGCGACACACCCGGCGGGACTGTGATCTGTACGTGCCCCGGTCCCGAACTGAGATGGGTTCACCAGCGACACACCCGGTGGCACTGTGATCTGTACGTGCCCCGGTCCCGAGCTGGGGACGAGGTTCACCAGCGACACACCCGGTGGGACTGTGATCTGTACGTGCCCCGGTCCCGAGCTGAGATGGGTTCACCAGCGACACACCCGGCGGGACCGTGATCTGTACGTGCCCCGGTCCCGAGCTGAGATGGGTTCACCAGCGACACACCCGGCGGGACTGTGATCTGTACGTGCTCCGGTCCCGAGCTGAGATGGGTTCACCAGCGACACACCCGGTGGGACTGTGATCTGTACGTGCCCCGGTCCCGAGCTGAGATGGGTTCACCAGCGACACACCCGGCGGGACTGTGATCTGTACGTGCCCCGGTCCCGAGCTGAGATGGGTTCACCAGCGACACACCCGGCGGGACTGTGATCTGTACGTGCCCCGGTCCCGAACTGAGATGGGTTCACCAGCGACACACCCGGTGGCACTGTGATCTGTACGTGCCCCGGTCCCGAGCTGAGATGGGTTCACCAGCGACACACCCGGCGGGACTGTGATCTGTACGTGCCCCGGTCCCGAGCTGAGATGGGTTCACCAGCGACACACCCGGCGGGACTGTGATCTGTACGTGCCCCGGTCCCGAGCTGAGATGGGTTCACCGGCGACACACCCGGCGGGACTGTGATCTGTACGTGCCCCGGTCCCGAGCTGAGATGGGTTCACCAGCGACACACCCGGCGGGACTGTGATCTGTACGTGCCCCGGTCCCGAGCTGAGATGGGTTCACCAGCGACACACCCGGCGGGACTGTGATCTGTACGTGCCCCGGTCCCGAGCTGAGATGGGTTCACCAGCGACACACCCGGCGGGACTGTGATCTGTACGTGCCCCGGTCCCGAACTGAGATGGGTTCACCAGCGACACACCCGGCGGGACTGTGAGCTGTACGTGCCCCGGTCCCGAACTGAGATGGGTTCACCAGCCACACACCCGGCGGGACTGTGATCTGTACGTGCCCCGGTCCCGAGCTGAGATGGGTTCACCAGCGACACACCCGGCGGGACTGTGATCTGTACGTGCCCCGGTCCCGAGCTGAGATGGGTTCACCAGCGACACACCCGGCGGGACTGTGATCTGTACGTGCCCCGGTCCCGAGCTGAGATGGGTTCACCAGCGACACACCCGGTGGGACTGTGATCTGTACGTGCCCCGGTCCCGAACTGAGATGGGTTCACCAGCGACACACCCGGCGGGACTGTGATCTGTACGTGCCCCGGTCCCGAACTGAGATGGGTTCACCAGCGACACACCCGGCGGGACTGTGATCTGTACGTGCCCCGGTCCCGAACTGAGATGGGTTCACCAGCGACACACCCGGCGGGACTGTGATCTGTACGTGCCCCGGTCCCGAGCTGAGATGGGTTCACCAGCGACACACCCGGCGGGACTGTGATCTGTACGTGCCCCGGTCCCGAGCTGAGATGGGTTCACCAGCGACACACCCGGTGGGACTGTGATCTGTACGTGCCCCGGTCCCGAGCTGGGGACGAGGTTCACCAGCGACACACCCGGTGGGACTGTGATCTGTACGTGCCCCGGTCCCGAGCTGAGATGGGTTCACCAGCGACACACCCGGTGGCACTGTGATCTGTACGTGCCCCGGTCCCGAGCTGAGATGGGTTCACCAGCGACACACACGGTGGCACTGTGATCTGTACGTGCCCCGGTCCCGAGCTGAGATGGGTTCACCAGCGACACACCCGGCGGGACTGTGATCTGTACGTGCCCCGGTCCCGAGCTGAGATGGGTTCACCAGCGACACACCCGGCGGGACTGTGATCTGTACGTGCCCCGGTCCCGAGCTGAGATGGGTTCACCTGCGACACACCCGGCGGGACTGTGATCTGTACGTGCCCCGGTCCCGAGCTGAGATGGGTTCACCAGCGACACACCCGGTGGGACTGTGATCTGTACGTGCCCCGGTCCCGAGCTGAGATGGGTTCGCCAGCGACACACCCGGCGGGACTGTGATCTGTACGTGCCCCGGTCCCGAGCTGAGATGGGTTCACCAGCGACACACCCGGCGGGACTGTGATCTGTACGTGCCCCGGTCCCGAGCTGAGATGGGTTCACCAGCGACACACCCGGCGGGACTGTGATCTGTACGTGCCCCGGTCCCGAGCTGAGATGGGTTCACCAGCGACACACCCGGCGGGACTGTGATCTGTACGTGCCCCGGTCCCGAGCTGAGATGGGTTCACCAGCGACACACCCGGCGGGACTGTGATCTGTACGTGCCCCGGTCCCGAGCTGAGATGGGTTCACCAGCGACACACCCGGCGGGACTGTGATCTGTACGTGCCCCGGTCCCGAGCTGAGATGGGTTCACCAGCGACACACCCGGCGGGACTGTGATCTGTACGTGCCCCGGTCCCGAGCTGAGATGGGTTCACCAGCGACACACCCGGCGGGACTGTGATCTGTACGTGCCCCGGTCCCGAGCTGAGATGGGTTCACCAGCGACACACCCGGCGGGACCGTGATCTGTACGTGCCCCGGTCCCGAACTGAGATGGGTTCACCAGCGACACACCCGGCGGGACTGTGATCTGTACGTGCCCCGGTCCCGAACTGAGATGGGTTCACCAGCGACACACCCGGCGGGACTGTGATCTGTACGTGCCCCGGTCCCGAGGTTCACCAGCGACACACCCGGCGGGACTGTGATCTGTACGTGCCCCGGTCCCGAGCTGAGATGGGTTCACCAGCGACACACCCGGAGGGACTGTGATCTGTACGTGCCCCGGTCCCGAGCTGAGATGGGTTCACCAGCGACACACCCGGCGGGACTGTGATCTGTACGTGCCCCGGTCCCGAACTGAGATGGGTTCACCAGCGACACACCCGGCGGGACTGTGATCTGTACGTGCCCCGGTCCCGAGGTTCACCAGCGACACACCCGGCGGGACTGTGATCTGTACGTGCCCCGGTCCCGAGCTGAGATGGGTTCACCAGCGACACACCCGGCGGGACTGTGATCTGTACGTGCCCCGGTCCCGAACTGAGATGGGTTCACCAGCGACACAACCGGCGGGACTGTGATCTGTACGGGCCCCGGTCCCGAGCTGAGATGGGTTCACCAGCGACACACCCGGCGGGACTGTGATCTGTACATGCCCCGGTCCCGAGCTGAGATGGGTTCACCAGCGACACACCCGGAGGGACTGTGATCTGTACGTGCCCCGGTCCCGAGCTGAGATGGGTTCACCAGCGACACACCCGGCGGGACTGTGATCTGTACGTGCCCCGGTTCCGAACTGAGATGGGTTCACCAGCGACACACCCGGCGGGACTGTGATCTGTACGTGCCCCGGTCCCGAGCTGAGATGGGTTCACCAGCGACACACCCGGCGGGACTGTGATCTGTACGTGCCCCGGTCCCGAGCTGAGATGGGTTCACCGGCGACACACCCGGCGGGACTGTGATCTGTACGTGCCCCGGTCCCGAGCTGAGATGGGTTCACCAGCGACACACCCGGCGGGACTGTGATCTGTACGTGCCCCGGTCCCGAGCTGAGATGGGTTCACCAGCGACACACCCGGCGGGACTGTGATCTGTACGTGCCCCGGTCCCGAGCTGAGATGGATTCACCAGCGACACACCCGGCGGGACTGTGATCTGTACGTGCCCCGGTCCCGAACTGAGATGGGTTCACCAGCGACACACCCGGCGGGACTGTGATCTGTACGTGCCCCGGTCCCGAACTGAGATGGGTTCACCAGCCACACACCCGGCGGGACTGTGATCTGTACGTGCCCCGGTCCCGAGCTGAGATGGGTTCACCAGCGACACACCCGGCGGGACTGTGATCTGTACGTGCCCCGGTCCCGAGCTGAGATGGGTTCACCAGCGACACACCCGGCGGGACTGTGATCTGTACGTGCCCCGGTCCCAAGCTGAGATGGGTTCACCAGCGACACACCCGGTGGGACTGTGATCTGTACGTGCCCCGGTCCCGAACTGAGATGGGTTCACCAGCGACACACCCGGCGGGACTGTGATCTGTACGTGCCCCGGTCCCGAACTGAGATGGGTTCACCAGCGACACACCCGGCGGGACTGTGATCTGTACGTGCCCCGGTCCCGAACTGAGATGGGTTCACCAGCGACACACCCGGCGGGACTGTGATCTGTACGTGCCCCGGTCCCGAGCTGAGATGGGTTCACCAGCGACACACCCGGCGGGACTGTGATCTGTACGTGCCCCGGTCCCGAGCTGAGATGGGTTCACCAGCGACACACCCGGTGGGACTGTGATCTGTACGTGCCCCGGTCCCGAGCTGGGGACGAGGTTCACCAGCGACACACCCGGTGGGACTGTGATCTGTACGTGCCCCGGTCCCGAGCTGAGATGGGTTCACCAGCGACACACCCGGTGGCACTGTGATCTGTACGTGCCCCGGTCCCGAGCTGAGATGGGTTCACCAGCGACACACCCGGTGGCACTGTGATCTGTACGTGCCCCGGTCCCGAGCTGAGATGGGTTCACCAGCGACACACCCGGCGGGACTGTGATCTGTACGTGCCCCGGTCCCGAGCTGAGATGGGTTCACCAGCGACACACCCGGCGGGACTGTGATCTGTACGTGCCCCGGTCCCGAACTGAGATGGGTTCACCAGCGACACACCCGGCGGGACTGTGATCTGTACGTGCCCCGGTCCCGAGCTGAGATGGGTTCACCAGCGACACACCCGGCGGGACTGTGATCTGTACGTGCCCCGGTCCCGAGCTGAGATGGGTTCACCAGCGACACACCCGGTGGGACTGTGATCTGTACGTGCCCCGGTCCCGAGCTGGGGACGAGGTTCACCAGCGACACACCCGGTGGGACTGTGATCTGTACGTGCCCCGGTCCCGAGCTGAGATGGGTTCACCAGCGACACACCCGGTGGCACTGTGATCTGTACGTGCCCCGGTCCCGAGCTGAGATGGGTTCACCAGCGACACACCCGGTGGCACTGTGATCTGTACGTGCCCCGGTCCCGAGCTGAGATGGGTTCACCAGCGACACACCCGGCGGGACTGTGATCTGTACGTGCCCCGGTCCCGAGCTGAGATGGGTTCACCAGCGACACACCCGGCGGGACTGTGATCTGTACGTGCCCCGGTCCCGAGCTGAGATGGGTTCACCAGCGACACACCCGGCGGGACTGTGATCTGTACGTGCCCCGGTCCCGAGCTGAGATGGGTTCACCAGCGACACACCCGGTGGGACTGTGATCTGTACGTGCCCCGGTCCCGAGCTGAGATGGGTTCGCCAGCGACACACCCGGCGGGACTGTGATCTGTACGTGCCCCGGTCCCGAGCTGAGATGGGTTCACCAGCGACACACCCGGCGGGACTGTGATCTGTACGTGCCCCGGTCCCGAGCTGAGATGGGTTCACCAGCGACACACCCGGCGGGACTGTGATCTGTACGTGCCCCGGTCCCGAGCTGAGATGGGTTCACCAGCGACACACCCGGCGGGATTGTGATCTGTACGTGCCCCGGTCCCGAGCTGAGATGGGTTCACCAGCGACACACCCGGCGGGACTGTGATCTGTACGTGCCCCGGTCCCGAGCTGAGATGGGTTCACCAGCGACACACCTGGAGGGACTGTGATCTGTACGTGCCCCTGTCCCGAGCTGAGATGGGTTCACCAGCGACACACCCGGCGGGACTGTGATCTGTACGTGCCCCGGTCCCGAACTGAGATGGGTTCACCAGCGACACACCCGGCGGGACTGTGATCTGTACGTGCCCCGGTCCCGAGGTTCACCAGCGACACACCCGGCGGGACTGTGATCTGTACGTGCCCCGGTCCCGAGCTGAGATGGGTTCACCAGCGACACACCCGGCGGGACTGTGATCTGTACGTGCCCCGGTCCCGAACTGAGATGGGTTCACCAGCGACACACCCGGCGGGACTGTGATCTGTACGGGCCCCGGTCCCGAGCTGAGATGGGTTCACCAGCGACACACCCGGCGGGACTGTGATCTGTACGTGCCCCGGTCCCGAGCTGAGATGGGTTCACCAGCGACACACCCGGAGGGACTGTGATCTGTACGTGCCCCGGTCCCGAGCTGAGATGGGTTCACCAGCGACACACCCGGCGGGACTGTGATCTGTACGTGCCCCGGTCCCGAACTGAGATGGGTTCACCAGCGACACACCCGGCGGGACTGTGATCTGTACGTGCCCCGGTCCCGAGGTTCACCAGCGACACACCCGGCGGGACTGTGATCTGTACGTGCCCCGGTCCCGAACTGAGATGGGTTCACCAGCGACACACCCGGCGGGACTGTGATCTGTACGTGCCCCGGTCCCGAGCTGAGATGGGTTCACCAGCGACACACCCGGCGGGACTGTGATCTGTACGTGCCCCGGTCCCGAGCTGAGATGGGTTCACCAGCGACACACCCGGCGGGACTGTGATCTGTACGTGCCCCGGTCCCGAACTGAGATGGGTTCACCAGCGACACACCCGGCGGGACTGTGATCTGTACGTGCCCCGGTCCCGAGCTGAGATGGGTTCACCAGCGACACACCCGGCGGGACTGTGATTTGTACGTGCCCCGGTCCCGAGCTGAGATGGGTTCACCAGCGACACACCCGGCGGGACTGTGATCTGTACGTGCCCCGGTCCCGAGCTGAGATGGGTTCACCAGCGACACACCCGGTGGGACTGTGATCTGTACGTGCCCCGGTCCCGAGCTGAGATGGGTTCACCAGCGACACACCCGGCGGGACCGTGATCTGTACGTGCCCCGGTCCCGAGCTGAGATGGGTTCACCAGCGACACACCCGGCGGGACTGTGATCTGTACGTGCCCCGGTCCCGAGCTGAGATGGGTTCACCAGCGACACACCCGGCGGGACTGTGATCTGTACGTGCCCCGGTCCCGAGCTGAGATGGGTTCACCAGCGACACACCCGGTGGGACTGTGATCTGTACGTGCCCCGGTCCCGAGCTGAGATGGGTTCACCAGCGACACACCCGGCGGGACCGTGATCTGTACGTGCCCCGGTCCCGAGCTCAGATGGGTTCACCAGCGACACACCCGGCGGGACTGTGATCTGTACGTGCCCCGGTCCCGAGCTGAGATGGGTTCACCAGCGACACACCCGGTGGGACTGTGATCTGTACGTGCCCCGGTCCCGAGCTGAGATGGGTTCACCAGCGACACACCCGGTGGCACTGTGATCTGTACGTGCCCCGGTCCCGAGCTGAGATGGGTTCACCAGCGACACACCCGGTGGGACTGTGATCTGTACGTGCCCCGGTCCCGAACTGAGATGGGTTTACCAGCGACACACCCGGCGGGACCGTGATCTGTACGTGCCCCGGTCCCGAGCTGAGATGGGTTCACCAGCGACACACCCGGCGGGACTGTGATCTGTACGTGCCCCGGTCCCGAGCTGAGATGGGTTCACCAGCGACACACCCGGTGGCACTGTGATCTGTACGTGCCCCGGTCCCGAACTGAGATGGGTTCACCAGCGACACACCCGGCGGGACCGTGATCTGTACGTGCCCCGGTCCCGAGCTGAGATGGGAAAACGACGCTTCCTGTCCCGCGGGCCCTCACTGTACAACGAGGTGCCAGACGACCTGAAACGGCTACCTGTCGCGCCCTTCCGGCGTGCACTGAAGCGACACATGTTGCCGGCGCCATTTGGGGCATAAGACGTTGCCGGACCTGTGCTTGCGCGATTAATGTTTGTATTGTATGTATGACACCTCTAACTCCCACTGCCTATTTTGTATCTGATGACGATGGGCTCTAATAGCCACAAGTTCATTGTCGATGGCCCAAATATACGTCTAACTGGAGTGGCGCTGTCACTCGCCGGAGAGGTGCCGTCACTCGCCGGAGGGCGTGGTCACTGGCCGGAGGGGCGCAGTCACTGTTCGGAGGGGCGCCTTCAATGGCCGGAGGGGGCGCCGTCACTGGCCGGAGAGGCGCTGTCACGGGCCGGAGAGGCGCCGTCTATAGCAGAGGACGCCCACACTGGCTGGGGGAGCGTCCTCACTGGCCGGAGTGGCGCCGTCACTGGCCAAAGGCAGACTGGTTATTGATTCAAATTTTTGGGAACGATTCAATCATGATTCGTTTTGGAATCTGAATGATTCAAACACCGTTTGATTCACGGATACAATTTTGAGAATTGATTATTTCCGATTCAAAGAATCAAAGCAAATATTTTAATCGATTCACGTATGATTCAACATTTAAATATAGGTATGTGGTGAATTTATGTATAATCAATACAAATGGAAAATACATATATATGATCATTAAAACATTGTTACAGCAATACTATTCCAGTATAAATGAATGTAGCCACTGGGACTGCATGTATTTGCACAATTTACCAGTTGACTTTAATCGTTAGGAATCGTTAAATCTTTTGATTCAACCAGCCTTGATTTTATGCGGGTTTTGACGATTCCAATCCATTTAATCAGTGTCGAATAATAACCAGTCAGGCCAAAGGGGTGACTGATCGGAGGGGCGCCAGCTTTGCATGGGCGCCTCGGGTCCAAAGGACCAAGTCATGACCTGCATGACCTGATACTCGGTACGCCACTGTCCCTAAGTATGATGGGTCTTGACTTTGTATTCGACATTTCCGAATATGCGTGGCGCGTCTGGCGCTATTTTCGATCTGGATCGATTCCTACAACCAACGTAAGTTCAAAAACGTCGCGTTTTGGCGCCAAAGTATATAGCACTTAATAGCGTGCGTGGAACGCATTTCGACAGTAGTTGAGAAATTGTGACTGGGATATGGGTATCGTTGTTTTCCTTTTCCCTGTAAACATGTATTCATATAAAATTCACACTTTGTGAATGTGTAGGTAAAGATAATATTTGTCATTGTCAGGGTCATTTTAAATTACTATAGCTTGGGATGGCTACTTTGGCCTCAGGTCATATCCAGACTCAAGTAATTTCAGGTACCAATTTTAAATCTGACACACATTTTGCACCATGCTTAGGTACCTATCCCGTTGCATTTTATGGGTGCTATGAGTGGAGGTCTCACAATTTTTAGCATTTCCCACTAGTCAAGATCAGACTCAGCATGAACTCAGCTGCAACAAAAAAAAAATGAAAGCGACGGAAGAGGTAAAATTGGGTTTGGCTGTTTTTTTACCACTGGCGGATCCAGGGGGGGGGGAGGGGGAGGGCATTAGGGGCAAATGCCCCCCACAGGAACATGGCGGGCATTCAATACAAGGATGTCCCCCGCCCCGCGTGTTCCTGCATTGGCTGTAAGAAGTGATAATTAGGAAGTAGAAAAAAATCCCCTCCGGTCAATGACTTTCGTTTTGGAACCCGACATCACCCCCCGCCCCCCCCCCCCCCCCCCCCCCCCCCCCCCCCCCCCCCCCCCCCGCCAACGCTCAACGACTTCTTTTTCGCGCTGACGACCGGACTCCACTCCCCCCCCGTCAACAACTTTTTGCTGATGAAGCGGAGCGATACTTTTAGCCCCCCCCCCCCCCATTCTCGAAACATAGATCCGCCAGTGGTCATGGGACTGTGTTTTACCATGACTGTCGTGCTATAAAAGCTAACATACAAAGCAGATAGAGTGTGAGCGGTCACGTCAGATGTGACCAGAATACTTGCCAACTGACCATCGCCCTATCGGCAGACGAATGGCGGTAGATTGTCTCGCGCCAAATGCTAAATCACCGGGACGTAGATCGGCCCACTCCCTGGTAAGCTGCATTTAAAATGCCGCTCTCGCGTTTCCACTCAATCGACCTTTGTTTAAGTTGCCGCAGAAGTTTCTCTCCTGGAATTTATCAGATATATTCTGCAGGCAAACGGGTCTTCCATTGGAAGAGAGGAATTTCGGCCCAATTTATCCTCCAGTCTGGTCATTATCAAGGAGAAAGATGGACATGTGGTGCACGCGATTTTCAGATGGTTTTATCGAATTTTGGACAAAATAACTATAATTTGACATCAATCGACATGTGCACCAGAAATGCTTCGTCGGTACCTATTGAACGATTTACGCTGTTTGCAATCAAACCAGTGACCGCCTCAGCCCTCAGGGATGATTAAGCTGTTCAATCCTGTCCTGCCGCACACCTGGCAAACTGGACATTATTGCTGGTAATTATTTTACTAATTTTACTGTAAATCTAGTCCGAATCTTTTGAATGGGTAGATTTATGAGATTAGGGCCTCGTTTCATAAAGCGGCGTAACCTACGAACTTACGTATTTGACGACGATTTTGGCGTAACCTACGCCGATTCCGTTTCATAAAGAATTAAACCGGCATAAGCTACGCCATTATAACCACGCCCCTCATTTACGTCAAAATAACAAATTGTTCGTAAGTGATGCCATTTTCGTTTCATAAAAGGGTATAGCTTACGCCAAATAATTTTTTCAGGGCCTTGATATTCTGTCAAAAACTACGTAAGGATTTGTGGCGTTGTTTTAGTGTTCATGGCTCTGAAAGTTTTTTTTGATTGCCTTTTGTGAAGTTTTACACCAAGCCTGGAGACTATATTAGAAGCTGGTGTGATGATTTTACATTGCAACTTGCATCAAGAGAATATATATGTGAAGCACTAAACTGAAATATTAGTTGAATCTCTGACGAATTTGGGTGTCTCAAGTCCCATGCGGACCACCTCATAACATAAATGTGTTTGAAAGAATTGATTTATAATTAACTGTAGTCTCACATCATTTGTGCAATGTTGTTACGCTTTCCGTGGTATATGAGTAAAATCTGAATATGAGCGGCCCGGCCCGACCCGGCCCGGCCTGTGGCGACGCTTTTGAGAAGCTAATATCTCTGCAACCGCAAGTCCGATTGACAAGCAGGGTTCTTTGCTGAGTAGCCCCATCCAACCAAACCTGTTTGAGACCGGTGCCGACTCATGTGGGTCATTATCACTGCACGTGCCGCGTGCCGCGTGAGGGGTGTTGAAAAGTGTTTTCTTGCAAAAACTCCGCAACGGCTGGGCCGATTGTGTTCAAATTTGGTGTGTGGTTAGGGACCTCTTAGCCGCCACTTTTCCACAAGTCAGGGGTGGGGTGCCTCGGCACGTGCGCACGTGCACACCCCTATTCTATATCTCAGGAACGGCTGAGCCGATTGTGTTCAAATTTGGTGTGTGTGGCTAGGGACCCTCCGCCGCCGCCTTCCCACAAGTCATGTGTGGGGTGCCTCTGCACGTGCGCACGTGTACACCCTATTATATATCTCAGGAACGGCTGAGCCTATTGTGTTCAAATTTGGTGTGTGGTTAGGGACCTCCAGCCGCCAATTTCCCACAAGTCAGGGGTGGGGTGCCTCTGCACGCGTGCACGTGCACACCTTCTTTGTATCTCAGAAAATACTTGCCCTATTGAGTTGAAATTCGCCATACATTTCCTTCGCGCTCGCTCGTTCATCACCGACTACGGCGCCTTACTGGTAATAGATGGCAATCATTGTTTTCAATGAATTAACATGATTTACAAGACTTCCCTGACCAGTAGTAGTGAACAAAGTGATAGGTAATGCCGACTGGCGGTTGGTTATCATACTTATGGTGTTTTTAATGGTTATTTGTATTGTGGTTTCTTTTGTACATTAGCCACACCAATAAATGTAACGTAACAGTTAATGGCCATGATACAGGGACACACAAGCATGACACAAGCCTGCTGGGAGGCACAAGCATGGCTCACAAGTAATTAATCCACAAACATACAAGTTCACCAGTTGTTTTAATTTCATGAGCTCATGTTTGTTTAGGTATGTTATGAATTGGCCAGTTTAACATCTAGATTGTAGGTACATGATGACCAAAATTCCTAATACTATCCCTTACTAAAACTATCCCGTATTGTGGTTGTCAAAGTTGAAAATGATTATTTCTAGTTCATTCAGTGTGTCAACATTTGATCCTAATCAGTAGTTAATTATAATTGAGCCAGTAATAATAGATTTAGCCAAAATTATTTGTACGTCTGTCGTGTTTAAAATTACACCACATATAGCTTATTGAACATTGTATATTGCTTTCTATTTGTTATAACATTCAACTGCTTCTTGCTCTCGTGACCAGTGACTTCTTTTGCGAGCTTAAACATTATGAGTTGTCTGTAACTGGTGAGTGAAATTGGTAGGAGAAGACATGTCATCCCAAGCTGCAGTTAAGAGTGGATTAAAGCTGAACAAATCTGGATCTTGACAGCAACACTGAAGGAAACCTAATGTAACAATGTTCGACACGGGCCCACCAACCCCCAGCCCGGCCCGTCCCAGGCCCATGAACAATGAACACTAAGCCCAGACCCGGACCAGGCACGGTCAAATTAATAATATGAGGCCCAGGCCCGGTTCGGCCCGTTCAGATAAAGCATATGATTATTTTCACAAAATTTGCAATAATTATCCTAGCAATGCAGGGGCGTCGTTTTATATAGGCCTGGCAGGGCCCAAGCCCTACCAATGTTAATTTTGGCCCTATTAACCCTATTCCCTGCGGGGCAGATTCTGCCCCCGGTGTTTTTTACTTGCCGCTTCTAAACCGTTAGGCCTAGCGTCCTGAAATTTGTAACTTTTCCCACAATTGAATGGCGCGTGTTGTCTAAACATTTTGAAAAAAAATCGGTCCAGCAGAGACGGTTCCAGGCTTCTGTTTTGGGGAGGGTGTTACGAATGCGGATTTGCGGCGCATACTTCCTTCGTGGTTTGCAGTGCAAAAATGCGTCAGAAACAATTTGAATGCAATATGCATCATATATATTGGGATTGCACATATTTTGGGGGCAGAGGCGCACTCAGGATACAACAAAAATGGGAGGCGATACCCACCCTCAAATTAGGTCCAACTTCAAATTATTAAGATGATAAAAGCTTACGCGCATGGTGTCCCCATGTTTTTTCCTGGATCCGCCCATGTGCAATATATTAAATTTAACAAACTACAGCATATAATGCCCACATGTGACCTGAAGATGGGTTACGCCTGAAACTGTCGTCTCTTTTGTTTCATTTTTTATTAATATATTACATAGTATGAGGCTGTGGTTTTTATTAACTCTATTATACATTATGAGCCTAAAAAAGGGCTATCCCACACTAAAAATACTAGTTCAATATGAATGTGCATGGTTGAAAAGAACATGTTATCAGCCAAAGAACAGAAATGTATGTAAGGCCATCTAACA
>JAXIVJ010018600.1:0-15000 GCA_036785665.1 Chirona hameri
GTGCAGCCAGACCTTTAGAAAGGGGGAGGTAAGCCCCTGGGAGAGCACGAACCACGAACATGTGACTGATAGAAATGGATCTGCTTCATCTTGACGTCGACAGCATTGTCTTCTTCCTTATATGTTTGCTTTGTCTATTCATGAGTGCACGAGATCGTGCATGCATTGCTAGCGTTCTCCAATGCACCATTGGTCATTGGGCAAATGGTATAAACAATGTTTGAACATTATACAGGGATGACTGGCGACGTTCGGTCGGGTCAGCCGCTGCTGCTGTCTGCTCGGCCCTGTCGCAGGCTCCGTACCAGCCGGGTCAGCTGTCTGCTCGGCCCTGTCGCAGGCTTGGTACCAGCCGGGTCAGCTGTCTGCTCGGCCCTGTCGCAGGCTCCGTACCCAGCCGGGTCAGCCGGGTCAGCTGTCTGCTCGGCCCTGTCGCAGGCTCCGTACCCAGCCGGGTCAGCCGGGTCAGCTGTCTGCTCGGCCCTGTCGCAGGCTCCGTACCAGCCTTACCAGCCGGGTCAGCTGTCTGCTCGGCCCTGTCCCAGGCTCCGTACCCAGCCGGGTCAGCTGTCTGCTCGGCCCTGTCCAGGCTCCGTACCCAGCCGGGTCAGCTGTCTGCTCGGCCCTGTCCCAGGCTCCGTACCAGCCGGGTCAGCTGTCTGCTCGGCCCTGTCCAGGCTCCGTACCAGCCGGGTCAGCTGTCTGCTCGGCCCTGTCGCAGGCTCTATACAGCCGGGTCAGCTGTCTGATCGGCCCTGTCGCAGGCTCCGTACCAGCCGGGTCAGCCGGGTCAGCTGTCTGCTCGGCCCTGTCCCAGGCTCCGTACCAGCCGGGTCAGCTGTCTGCTCGGCCCTGTCGCAGGCTCCGTACCAGCCGGGTCAGCCGGGTCAGCTGTCTGCTCGGCCCTGTCCCAGGCTCCGTACCAGCCGGGTCAGCTGTCTGCTCGGCCCTGTCGCAGGCTCCGTACCAGCCGGGTCAGCCGGGTCAGCTGTCTGCTCGGCCCTGTCCCACGCTCCGTACCAGCCGGGTCAGCCGGGTCAGCTGTCTGTTCGGCCCTGTCCCAGGTTCCGTACCAGCCGGGTCAGCCGGGTCAGCTGTCTGCTCGGCCCTGTCGCAGGCTCCGTACCAGCCGTACCAGCCGGGTCAGCTGTCTGCTCGGCCCTGTCGCAGGCTTGGTACCAGCCGGATCAGCTGTCTGCTCGGCCCTGTCGCAGGCTCCGTACCAGCCGGGTCAGCTGTCTGCTCGGCCCTGTCGCAGGCTTGGTACCAGCCGGGTCAGCTGTCTGCTCGGCCCTGTCGCAGGCTCCGTACCAGCCGGGTCAGCCGGGTCAGCTGTCTGCTCGGCCCTGTCGCAGGCTCCGTACCAGCCGGGTCAGCCGGGTCAGCTGTCTGCTCGGTCCTGTCGCAGGCTCCGTACCAGCCGGGTCAGCCGGGTCAGCTGTCTGCTCGGCTCTGTCGCAGGCTTGGTACCAGCCGGGTCAGCTGTCTGCTCGGCCCTGTCGCAGGCTCCGTACCAGCCGGGTCAGCTGTCTGCTCGGCCCTGTCGCAGGCTCCGTACCAGCCGTACCAGCCAGGTCAGCTGTCTGCTCGGCCCTGTCGCAGGCTCCGTACCAGCCGGTTCAGCCGGGTCAGCTGTCTGCTCGACCCTGTCGCAGGCTTGGTACCAGCCGGGTCAGCTGTCTGCTCGGCCTGTCGCAGGCTCCGTACCAGCCGGGTCAGCTGTCTGCTCGGCCCTGTCGCAGGCTCCGTACCAGCCGTACCATCCGGGTCAGCTGTCTGCTCGGCTCTGTCGCAGGCTCCGTACCAGCCGGGTCAGTCTGCCTGGCCACCCTATTGATCATCGTGTATCGCCTGATGGGCCCTCATCGGACCACAGGCCAGCACGCTGCTGATAAACAAACGCCTGTCGAAATGACGGCCGACCCGGCCCCGGGCCAGGCATATACAATGGATTAGAGTAGAAAGGGAATTGGTGAGCAACTGCAGGACACGATCAAATTAAACCAGCATATGTTTCAGAATTTGCATCCAAAGATATTTAAATTACCAGTGTATTTTGAGTATATGCCTCACTCGCCAAAACATCGAACAATCTTAAAAAACTTTGCCAGCTTGTCGTTGAAATGACAAGCCATCTCTGAACTATTTTATTGGGCTTATTCCCAATCAATCTGCTGACATAACTTAAAGTGATGGACATTTCTCAGTGAAGCCACATTGCCGGGGCTCTCTGAAGGCGATTTTTTAAACAATATTGTTTCTACACTAATATCGACCAAAGGCTTATCAAAAGGCTTACTTGTATTAACTGGAAACAACTTAACTCCTAAAGCAGAGAAGTCATGATCTTCCACAGTGGCGGTTCTTCCATTGAGGAAGATGAGGCAGTGCCTTAGCTAAATTAGCCAAACATACAAAGTATAATTTTATTTTCCCTAAATGTTCAATAATTTTATTAGGATTATAGGAAATGAAATATTTAATAGAAAACATAATTTTCCAAACAGTTAACCCTCGCCCTACGGGAGGTCCTAAAACGACCCCCCCCCCCCCCCCTCCCATGAGATTTGTCTTGCATAACTTTGTATACATGCAGCGCATCTTGCGAAAATGTTTAGTAGATGTGTATACAACAATTATACGTATGCTGTAGAAATTTCATTGATATTGGTTGAGCAATTGGGGAAATAATGATGTTTTGATGACGTCATGTTGGTGGAAAAACGATAAATGTTTGAAAAATCGTAGAAAACAGAGTTTTAAAGAAAATTGCAAACGCAATTAAGCAAAGATATAAAATGTGATTTTCTTTAAAATAGCAATCTCAGATTTGCAAAATTTTGGAGTTTTTACCCCCAAAATGAAAAAAAACTGATTTTTGGGGAAAAATCACCACAAAATAAAAATGTTCCATGTTAAAAAAAACGGAATATATGTGAGAGAACTGGGTATGGACAATACTCAAACCAAATTTCAAAAAAAAAATATCTATATTTTTGACTGAGTGATAGCTCCCTAAGTGCAAGAAATTCATGACGTATTTTTTCAATAACTTTTTTGGACTTTTTTGACCAGATACGAATCAATAATTACCTTTTCTGTATTTCTGAGACAAAACTGGTCTAGGAACATGCCTTTGTATTTACATTTCTCAATATCTCATTTTTAGGTTTTCTGACAGAACAAAATCGCTGTTCTGGACGTGGTCGATCGAGGTTATTCACTTGACCTGGAAGGTCACTCATTGAGCCCAAACCTAAAAATTGCATGCCGTTAGATTCCAAACATGACAGGCAACATGTTGGTTCTTACCGCGTTGCTCTATGTTGCTTGGTTTGGAAGTTAACAGGGGGGTCTTTTTAGGACCGCCTGTTAACTTCCCCCCCCGTAGGGCGAAGGTGAAAAAAACTCCCGTAGGGCGAGGGTTAAAACGCGTCTCATTTTCATGTTATTCCTAGATGTTTGTTGGTATCGATAGGCGCACATCAGCCTAGACATTGCAATTTAGCATTGTGAAAACTTGGGATGTGAGGCACTGCCTCACAGCCCAAACGCGTGTTTCGCCCAGATCTTTGCCGGTTTTCGCCGGGCGCTTCCGTTCCGGAGAAATTAGATGCGGCGTCAACGCGGCAGCAGCAAAGGACCTTTGTGACGGCGCCCTGCCCGTTATTACAATGTTTCGGGATATTTTGAATGTGGATCTTTTTATAATGGTTTAATGCCTTTTTAAAATAGCCTTTTAATGGCAGATATCATTAACTTATGTAATAGTTACATATTGCTGTAAGGAGATCGGCGGACCGTCGAGACTTGGATTACAAATAGGACATTATATCTCGATGCATTTTTCTTAGCCGTGTTCATCGCATTGTGAAAACTTAACTTATTAATAAAAAACGAATTAACTTATAAACTAATTAACTTATGTAATAGTAACATATTGCTGCAAGGAGATCGGCGGGCCGCCGAGACTTGGATTACAAATAGGACATTATATCTCGATGCATTTTTATCGGCCGTGTTCATCGCATATACCTAATTAACTTATGTAATAGTTGCATATTGCTGCAAGGAGATCAGCGGGCCGTCCCGACTTGGATTACAAATAAGACATTATATTTCGATGCATTTTTATTGGCCGTGTTCGTCGCATATACCTAATGATGTTATGTGTAGGCTCTCAGTCCAATTCTTAACATGCAGTCGCACAATTCTTGTCAACCGGCAGCATGAAGAGTCAAATCGAAAGCCTTACGTGCCGCGTGCCTTACGTGATACGCCCGTGTGTAGTGGTGAAGAATTAACCGTGGTGATCTGCATATATTTGCCAACCTACTAAAAAAAAATCACAAAAAACGCCCCCCCCCCCCCCCCTGACTGCCTCACTTACGTTTGACCCCTGGCGCCGCCACTGGTCTTCCATCGCATTCCTCGGCACTGACCTTGACATGTGTGAAGGTGGGGTGACCTCTGACCTGAAGAGTGAAGGTGGGGTGGGGTGACCACTGACCTGAAGAGTGAAGGTGGGGTGGGGTGACCACTGACCTGAAGAGTGAAGGTGGGGTGGGGTGACCACTGACCTGAAGAGTGAAGGTGGGGTGGGGTGACCACTGACCTGAAGAGTGAAGGTGGGGTGGGGTGACCACTGACCTGAAGAGTGAAGGTGGGGTGACCTCTGACCTGAAGAGTGAAGGTGGGGTGGGGTGACCACTGACCTGAAGAGTGAAGGTTGGGTGGGGTGACCACTGACCTGAAGAGTGAAGGTGGGGTGGAGTGACCACTGACCTGAAGAGTGAATGTGGGGTGGGGTGACCTCTGACCTGAAGAGTGAAGGTGGGGTGGGGTGACCACTGACCTGAAGAGTGAAGGTGGGGTGTGGTGACCACTGACCTGAAGAGTGAAGGTGGGGTGTGGTGACCACTGACCTGAAGAGTGAAGGTCGGGTGGGGTGACCACTGACCTGAAGAGTGAAGGTGGGGTGGGGTGACCTCTGACCTGAAGAGTGAAGGTGGGGTGTGGTGACCACTGACCTGAAGAGTGAAGGTGGGGTGGGGTGACCTCTGACCTGAAGAGTGAAGGTGGGGTGGGGTGACCACTGACCTGAAGACGGGTGTCTCCGACCCGTCCCGATACCACAGCACGATCAGCACAGAGTCGCCGGCAGGAGGCGTCATGTCGCACGGCAGCTCGGTCCGCTTCCCCGCCAGACCCACCACCGACGTCAGGGGAGCTGTAAACAACACAACATACCAAGGTGAACCACACCCCGCCAGACCCACCACCGACGTCAGGGGAGCTGTAAACAACACAACATACCAAGGTGAACCACACCTCGCCAGACCCACCACCGACGTCAGGGGAGCTGTAAACAACACAACATACCAAGGTGAACCACACCCCGCCAGACCCACCACCGACGTCAGGGGAGCTGTAAGCAACACAACATACCAAGGTGAACCACACCCCGCCAGACCCACCACCGACGTCAGGGGAGCTGTAAACAACACAACATACCAAGGTGAACCACACCTCGCCCCCATCACCGACGTCAGGGGAGCTGTAAACAACACAACATACCAAGGTGAACCACACCCCGCCAGACCCACCACCGACGTCAGGGGAGCTGTAAACAACACAACATACCAAGGTGAACCACACCCCGCCAGACCCACCACCGACGTCAGGGGAGCTGTAAACAACACAACATACCAATGTGAACCACACCTCGCCCCCATCACCGACGTCAGGGGAGCTGTAAACAACACAGCATACCAAGGTGAACCACACCTCGCCCCATCACCGACGTCAGGGGAGCTGTAAACAACACAACATACCAAGGTGAACCACACCCCGCCAGACCCACCACCGACGTCAGGGGAGCTGTAAACAACACAACATACCAAGGTGAACCACACCTCGCCCCCATCACCGACGTCAGGGGAGCTGTAAACACAACATACCAAGGTGAACCAAACCCCGCCAGACCCACCACCGACGTCAGGGGAGCTGTAAACAACACAACATACCAAGGTGAACCACACCTCGCCCCCATCACCGACGTCAGGGGAGCTGTAAACAACACAACATACCAAGGTGAACCACACCCTGCCAGACCCACCACCGACGTCAGGGGAGCTGTAAACAACACAACATACCAAGGTGAACCACACCTCGCCCCCATCACCGACGTCAGGGGAGCTGTAAACAACACAACATACCAAGGTGAACCACACCTCGCCCCCATCACCGACGTCAGGGGAGCTGTAAACAACACAGCATACCAAGGTGAACCACACCTCGCCCCCATCACCGACGTCAGGGGAGCTGTAAACAACACAACATACCAAGGTGAACCACACCCCGCCAGACCCACCACCGACGTCAGGGGAGCTGTAAACAACACAACATACCAAGGTGAACCACACCTCGCCCCCATCACCGACGTCAGGGGAGCTGTAAACAACACAACATACCAAGGTGAACCACACCTCGCCCCCATCACCGACGTCAGGGGAGCTGTAAACAACACAACATACCAAGGTGAACCACACCTCGCCCCCATCACCGACGTCAGGGGAGCTGTAAACAACACAACATACCAAGGTGAACCACACCTCGCCCCCATCACCGACGTCAGGGGAGCTGTAAACAACACAACATACCAAGGTGAACCACACCTCGCCCCCATCACCGACGTCAGGGAGCTGTAAACAACACAACATACCAAGGTGAACCAAACCCCGCCAGACCCACCACCGACGTCAGGGGAGCTGTAAACAACACAACATACCAAGGTGAACCACACCTCGCCCCCATCACCGACGTCAGGGGAGCTGTAAACAACACAACATACCAAGGTGAACCACACCCGGTCAGACCCACCACCGACGTCAGGGGAGCTGTAAACAACACAACATACCAAGGTGAACCACACACCGCCAGACCCACCACCGACGTCAGGGGAGCAGTAAACAACACAACATACCAAGGTGAACCACACCCCGCCAGACCCACCACCGACGTCAGGGGAGCAGTAAACAACACAACATACCAAGGTGAACCACACCCCGCCAGACCCACCACCGACGTCAGGGGAGCTGTAAACAACACAACATACCAAGGTGAACCACACCTCGCCAGACCCACCACCGACGTCAGGGGAGCTGTAAACAACACAACATACCAAGGTGAACCACACCCCGCCAGACCCACCACCGACGTCAGGGGAGCTGTAAACAACACAACATACCAAGGTGAACCACACACCGCCAGACCCACCACCGACGTCAGGGGAGCAGTAAACAACACAACATACCAAGGTGAACCACACCCCGCCAGACCCACCACCGACGTCAGGGGAGCTGTAAACAACACAACATACCAAGGTGAACCACACCCGGTCAGACCCACCACCGACGTCAGGGGAGCTGTAAACAACACAACATACCAAGGTGAACCGCACCCCGTCAGACCCACCACCGACGTCAGGGGAGCTGTAAACAACACAACATACCAAGGTGAACCACACCCGGTCAGACCCACCACCGACGTCAGGGGAGCTGTAAACAACACAACATACCAATGTGAACCACACCTCGCCCCATCACCGACGTCAGGGGAGCTGTAAACAACACAACATACCAAGGTGAACCACACCCCGCCAGACCCACCACCGACGTCAGGGGAGCTGTAAACAACACAATATACCAAGGTGAACCACACCCCGCCAGACCCACCACCGACGTCAGGGGAGCTGTAAACAACACAACATACCAAGGTGAACCACACCCCGCCAGACCCACCACCGACGTCAGGGGAGCTGTAAACAACACAACATACCAAGGTGAACCACACCTCGCCCCCATCACCGACGTCAGGGGAGCTGTAAGCAACACAACATACCAAGGTGAACCACACCCCGCCAGACCCACCACCGACGTCAGGGGAGCTGTAAACAACACAACATATCAATGTGAACCACACCTCACCAGACCCACCACCGACGTCAGGGGAGCTGTAAACAACACAACATACCAATGTGAACCACACCTCGCCCCCATCACCGACGTCAGGGGAGCTGTAAACAACACAACATACCAAGGTGAACCACACCTCGCCCCCATCACCGACGTCAGGGGAGCTGTAAACAACACAACATACCAAGGTGAACCACACCTCGCCCCCATCACCGACGTCAGGGGAGCTGTAAACAACACAACATACCAAGGTGAACCACACCTCGCCCCCATCACCGACGTCAGGGAGCTGTAAACAACACAACATACCAAGGTGAACCAAACCCCGCCAGACCCACCACCGACGTCAGGGGAGCTGTAAACAACACAACATACCAAGGTGAACCACACCTCGCCCCCATCACCGACGTCAGGGGAGCTGTAAACAACACAACATACCAAGGTGAACCACACCCGGTCAGACCCACCACCGACGTCAGGGGAGCTGTAAACAACACAACATACCAAGGTGAACCACACACCGCCAGACCCACCACCGACGTCAGGGGAGCAGTAAACAACACAACATACCAAGGTGAACCACACCCCGCCAGACCCACCACCGACGTCAGGGGAGCAGTAAACAACACAACATACCAAGGTGAACCACACCCCGCCAGACCCACCACCGACGTCAGGGGAGCTGTAAACAACACAACATACCAAGGTGAACCACACCTCGCCAGACCCACCACCGACGTCAGGGGAGCTGTAAACAACACAACATACCAAGGTGAACCACACCCCGCCAGACCCACCACCGACGTCAGGGGAGCTGTAAACAACACAACATACCAAGGTGAACCACACCCCGCCAGACCCACCACCGACGTCAGGGGAGCTGTAAACAACACAACATATCAATGTGAACCACACCCGGTCAGACCCACCACCGACGTCAGGGGAGCTGTAAACAACACAACATATCAATGTGAACCACACCTCGCCCCCATCACCGACGTCAAAGGAGCTGTAAACAACACAACATACCAATGTGAACCACACCTCGCCCCACCACCGGCAACTCAGACGAGGGGTGGGGTAAACCGTCTGCCTCTACGATCACGGACTGCGGTGATGAGCAAGATTGACCGCAGATTCGGGTGATGTATAGAGGGTTTTGCTGGATGAAGGATGGTTTTGGTAACTTTCAGAGTATTAAGACCCACAAACCACTGAGCTAGCTTAAAAATAGCCTCTGGATAATGGACAATTGCAGGGGCAGACAACAACAAATCCAGTAACATGTTACATGCCACTAGCTGTAATTAGCCTCAGACGGCTGTAGTGACGTGCAGACGACTGTTCGTTGTGACCTGCGGACAGTTGTAGCGACCTGCGGACAGTTGTAGCGACCTGCGGACAGTTGTAGCGACCTGCGGACAGTTGTAATGACCTACAGACAACTGCAGTGACCTGCACATGGACTGAAGTGACCTGTAGATGACCATGCTGTCCTTCAGACGCCGGGGGTGACCTGCCCGGCCCACATTGGGCGGGCAGCGGCATTTAGCGCGACATAATTGTGTATCTACTTTCCCTGGGATTCAGATGTCTTACATCAATATGAGCTTGCATAAGAAGCTGTCTGATGCATTCACGATTGTCTGGCGGAGATTCTCCGCATTTTTTATCATTAACATCACGACCTGAAGTGTTGCAAAATAGCCGCACAAGACAACTGTAAATTGACCCGAACTCTGGTGCGACAGTTCTGACGTAGATGCATGTTATGTGATGTGCAAGTCATTGAAAAACATTTAAATGTCGTGCTATTGATATATTTGGGGTGTCTTGTGCCTGATGACCAAATTCACAAAAATATACATTTTATTACACACAAAAATGTTACCGCAGCAAATTTTTTTGTTTTGTTAATTAAGTTACCTATACAGGGTGCGCATTAAGTTCTGGCCGCTTTACGCCTGGCCTGTTACGTCGACTATGGTTGGTTGGCAGTGTGCCAATGACCTGGGGCGTGACCCCTCTGACCCCGGCCACCCTGTGGGGAGTATTAGAGCCCCTCCATGTCATGTTTAGTTATGGATACTCAGAGGAAACGACAACTTGTCGCTGGCTACCTGCGCGGGGCGGCCGGATCCGGAAGACGAACGCGCAAGTGACGGCGGACTGTGGCGTTGGACAGAGGACAATTCGACGGATCAAGGCCAAGTTGCGTTCTGGGGGAAGTCTTGAAGATGACCCTAGGCCTGGGCGACCATGGACTGTCCGAAGCCCTCAGAAAGTGGACGCCGCAGAAGATCATGGTCCTCGGGGTGGTCGGTTCCGACGGCAAGAAGTGTCATAAAATGGATAATAGACCTCTCATAAAATGGCTAATAAATAACGCAAAATACTTTCTTGGAAAGGCTAACATGAATTTTCACATAGCGCATGACTTACTTCTTATGAAAGAACACATAATAACTCGTTCAGCATTGTAATTTGTATGTTATTTCACTTTGAGCTTTGAACAAAAAATACAGCACATGATGCCGGTTCCGCTTCTCCGTTCAAAGTTCCGTGTTCAAGCTCACCTATACGAAACACGATTCATGCTGGCGGATATATATTGTCATTTTCGGATTCCATGGACAATTTTGTGTCTAACTACAACCATTGTTTGCATCGAGTAGAAAGTCACAAAAATAACTTATGTCGCGCTAAATGCCGCTGCCAGCCCATTGTGCGGCCTGGTGACGACAGTCTGCCGACGCCCCAGGCGATAAGAGTGCCGTTGTGCGCTACATTAGCGTCCGTAATGACCCGCGACGGCCGGCTGCCGCACCCCCGACGGCAGAGCGTGTGATGCGATCGCCGCGGTTCACACGCGGCAAGATCAAACGCACCGGAAGTGCCACTTCCGGTGGCGCGACAGGTTCCCTTTCCGATGCGCTGCCAGCACCGATAGGGCGGTAACGACGGTAAATTGTACTTATATGGGGACGTCGTCGGAGTGTGTCGTCTGCAAGGACTGAAAAGAACTTCTCATGTGTTGCCGCGGAGACGCCACTGGCAGTTTCGGTTCACCGTTTTGTTAAAGAGAATGTTTCACCTTTCTGAAAGTTGTCAAATATACGCTGGTTGTAGTCGAAAATATGACGTAAGTGCTGCTGAAAAAGATGGTGATATTTTTTATCTCGAAAAGTCACTTAACTTTATACAAATTAAAGGAATATTGCCACCTCCGGAGGATTTCTAAAAAGCAACTTAAATGAATGGTGGGGATCAACAATCATGTATGCTCAAGCTCAAACTTGCTCCTGCAGCACCTAAAGCAGTGTATCGGCAAAACATTTTGTATTTATTTCTGACTCCAAAACGTTGGTCCCAGCTGTGCTCAGTACTAGATTCATGATGGCCGCTCTCATCCAGTTTGGCTGTGGTATTGGCGCCCGCCCAAAGCCGAAGCGTACGAACTAGCCGAGACTTGACCTTGAAAAGTCTACCTGTGTTATAAGGTATAGGTCACATAACTCCTACGGTCCCAAAGTCGAACCATAGGAATTCTTGTTATTTTAGTATGAAGAGGCTAAGGTTGTTGAAAACATAATTAACTGAATACGTTTTTTGTTATTTTAAAGTGCACTGACGGAATGGTGATGTTGAGTTTGCAACATTCAAAAGAAAATAACAGTCCGCAAAGAAGTGATTCTAAATAGTGATGTGGCGACTCCAATTTTACGAATGCTTGGCAAGCATGAGTGGTGCAAATGTATTTTTTGAATTAATGGGGGGAGTTTCGGGAACCAAATTTTGCAGGTGAAATCGGACACGCTTAATCGACCGATACACACCAAAAACATATTGGCATGCGAAAACATATTGGCAAATACATATTGGCATGCGAGGTGGCAATGTCCCTTTAAAGGAAATAGTTCACCTTCAACATGGGATTTTGAACTGAAATAGCAGTTTTGTAGCCCGTGTTGAGAAATCCTTATCTGCAACTTTTCTTGGCTGAAAAGACTCTCCAGCCGAAGATATTTGACTTTTTGGAGAAGGAATGTGGCGCATATATGATATACCGTACCGTCTGAGAGTGCCAGCACTGCATGGAGCATGCGCAGACCAATAACGCACACCACAACATTAATAATTTACGACCTTCTGTCCTGAATTGGCGCGATGTAGGACCATTTTTTAAGAGAAAAAAGAAACTGTATTAAAAATATAATAAAATCGTGTTCTGAAAAATTTCCCGAAGGTGAACTATTTCCTTTAAAGGGAAATAATGACCTTTTGATTTTGTTAGCAACAATTTTTTGGGCTACCGTTATGTTTTTAAAGTTATTTTATTTAAATTTAAGAATTAAATAAAATTATTCCCAAATTCAAAGTTGTAAGTTTGGAAAAAAATACAAAACAAGTACCTTGTGTACTTCATGAAGGTCATTGACAAATTCGTCCTTCCCTACCATTGTTAACATCGAGTGCGGCATTTGTGGAGGCTCTGTGACATTTCCGATCAAACTGAGCGCTGCCCGGACACCCGCTAGTAGCGCTTTCGTTCTCCATGGCAACCGGGCGTCAGCCAATCAAAAGCCAGAAAGGGAATACATTCTGGCTTTTCATTGGCTCACGCCTGGTTGCCATGGAGAACGAAAGCGCTACTAGCGTGCGTTCGAGCAGCATTCTGATCCGTGAAGCAATCCGTGAAGCATCCGTGATGCATGACTGACTATCAGTATAAGTCATGAATAACAACAACATGCAAACTATACCAACTCGAATAAAATAAGAGCGGAATGAATTGAACCCCAGGCAAGCTAGTATTCGCAAAGCACTCGGCACTGCGCCACAATAGCAAAAGGTGAGGGAAATGCATATTGGATACAATATTATTACGTCACAAGTTTCTGAAGTGTCAACTACTATGAAATACAGTGATAAAATACCTTTAATAATGATTAACAAGAAAATTCAAACTTAAAAACAATAATTTGAATAAGTCTTTAATTAGCTTTCAACTCGAAATCAGATATATTTTGCAATGCTACACAAGAATGGCACCAGTGACGTCATTAACAAAGCCTGCTACGGGACTTGGGTATACTAATCAGGAACAACTCGCCAAGTGCGCCGAAATGGTTAAGTGCGCCGAGAAGCATGACAATGACTTTGTAAACAAATCGCCGACGCTAAATAGGTCGCCGTCGATGTGCATCGATGAGCTTCTGATTTAATTGCCAGTTTTGTGTTATTGTTCGTTAGTTTTTTTGGGAAAAATTATTATTTTTCATGATAAAATAAAGCATAGTGTTATATACAGCCACAGACAAACTATACACAACTCCTAATGTTGAAAACAAATGAATCGATTTTCAAAAATTGAGGGTCGCAACCACTAACTATGCCGCGTTGATGTGCATCGATGAGCTTCCGATTTTATTGCCACTTTTTTCAATCGCTGTTAGTTTTAGAAGATCGCCGGGCATATAATCACAACAAGCAGAACGCACAATATATTTTCCACTCCATTGCGTAAAAAAACAATACGGGAAAAGCCCGCAGTTTGATGAGGACCAAAAGTACTTGACAAAAAGTCAGAAATAGTGCAAGTACCGGTCGTTTAAAGTGTGGAACGCTTATCAACTTTAACTTGAAATATCTTTCGGTAGGAAAGTTTTCATGCAAAATGTGATGAATTTACAATATATTTTGATCTCGTCTGGCGATTTCAAGTGCTAACTCCATTTTAGTGGAAAAAGGTCATTATTTCCCTTTATTATTTAAATTTGTTTTTTTTATTTTTTTATTTTGGTTTAACTTAATTTAAATTTGGTTTTAAATTTGGGATGACGACGTCATTAGTGAGCTATAGACCGCCGCTGATTGGCTGACAAAGTGGGATTGGCTGAAAACGTGCTGTCAGACAATCAGCTGACGGCACTAGCCCCATTTTGCAAATGGGAAATTAAATTACTTAAAAACAGCTATTTTGGGGGGAGAATGACCTGTGTTTTTCCGGCATTTCAATAACGGCCAAAGATAATGGCTATTTCAGTTCAAAACCAATACAAAGGTGAAACATTCCCTTTAAGACAAATACAATACAGGTTTCACAATTACTGACAATAGTTTTGCTCAATGACATATATGCTCGTTCGGATATTTGGTATAGAAATACTAGTATAGAAGTAGATGTTTAATCAAAACCATCTACTTTGCCGCATACAGCGAGAAGTTCTTATCGGCTTACACATTTCACTTCGATTGCATTATTTGCACGTATTGTTGTATCTTAGTGGAATTTCCAGCCCACTATGAGCAAATCATCGTTAATATATAAGAATATCCTGATCTTTAGATAAATCGTAAGAAAACCCATGGCAAAACACGTCGACATTGACTAGAACCAGGTAACAGTCCGTTTTTGTTTTGTTTTCAAGCTGGTCGCTTTTAGCCGGTTGAGTTCAGTTTAGTCGATCGTGACGTGTGACAAGATTAGCCGCGATGTCGCCAAGGCCACATCGCAATGCAGTCTGTCTGCTTTGATCTGGCTTTGCTCGACTGAACGGAGGTTCCATTGAATTGGGTATAATTAGACAAACCAGACCAAGTCAATTCCGCAAAATGTTGATGCCGCCGCCATTGGAAAGCCATAGCGGCGCCTAGTTCAATGCATCCAATGATCTGATCTTAATGCCAACATCAGGCTGTGGTAAAGAATAGGGCGAGACGGAATGCGGGCTGGAACGTCAATACTTTACAATTTTACATCGGTTTAAACTCGATGTCCCAATGTACAGCAACAGATTGTGACTGATGAAATGTGATTGTTTGGTGAAATGTCGTGCCTAAATACTGATGATGGTTGCTGAGGTGATTCATTGGAGCGTCCATAATGATTTGTTGGCATTGAAACGAAACAATGAAGTGTTAGAAGCTTTGTTTTGACATCGAGGAAATTACAATCTTATTCATTTCAGTCTTTAAAATTAGTCTTTGAATTATGCAATGTTATAATAACTTGAAATTCATT
>JAXIVJ010018601.1:0-22676 GCA_036785665.1 Chirona hameri
AAAACGCTGATAATTCGTCTGTCTCTGTCTGTCTGTCTCTTGTCTGTCTGTCTCTGGCTGTCTGTATCTGTCTGTCTGTCTCTGTCTGTCTGTCTCTGTCTGGTCTGTCTCTGTCTGTCTGTCTCAGTTTGTCTGTCTCTGTCTGTCTGTCTCTGTCGTCCTGTCTCTGTCTGTCTGTCTCTGTCTGTCTGTCTCTGTCTGTCTGTCTCTGTCGTGACGCTGTGCTCATTCTGTCTGTCTCTGTCTGTCTTGTCTGCTGTCAGTCTTGTCTGTCTGTCTCTGTCTGTCTGTCTCTGTCTGTCCTGTCCTCTGTCTGTCTGTCTCTGTCTGTCCTTCTCTGTTCGTCTGTTCCTCTGTCTGTCTGTCTCTGTCTGTCTGTCTCTGTCTGGCTGTCTCTGTCTGTCTGTCTCTGTCTGTCTGTCTCTGTCTGTCTGTCTCTGTGTCTGTTCTGTCCTGTCTGTCTGTCTCTGTCCTGTCTGTCTCTGTCTGTCTGTCTCTGTCTGTCTGTCTCTGTCTGTCTTGTCTCTGTCTGTCTGTCTCTGTCTGTCTGTCTCTGTCTGTCTGTCTCTGGTCTGTCTGTCTCTGTCTGTCTGTCTCTGTCTGTCTGTCTCTGTCTGTCTTGTCTCTGTCTGTCTGTGTCTCTGCCTGTCCTGTCTCTGTCTGTCTGTCTCTGTCTGTCTGTCTCTGTCCTGTCTGTCTCTGTCTGTCTTGTCCTCTGTCCTGTCTGTCTCTGTCTGTCTGTCTCTGTCTGTCTGTCTCTGTCTGTTCTGTCATCTGTCTGTCTGTCTCTGTCTGTCTGTCTCTGTCTTGTCTGTCTCTGTCCTGTCTGTCCTCTGTCTGTCCTGTCTCTGGTCTGTCTGTCTCTGTCTGTCTGTCTCTGTCTGTCTGTCTCGGTCTGTCTGTCTCTGTCCTGTCTGTCTCTGTCTGTCTCTTGTCTCTGTCTGTCTGTCATATGTCTGTCTGTCTCTGTCTGTCTGTCTCTGTCCTGTCTGTCTCTGTCCTGTCTGTCTCTGTCTGTCTGTCTCTGTCTGTCTGTCTCTGTCTGTCTGTCTCTGTCTGTCTGTCTCTGTCTGTCATGTCTCTGTACCTGTCCTGTCTCTGTCTGTCTGTCTCTAGTCCTGTCTGTCTCTGTCTGTCTGTCTCTGTCTGTCTGTCTCTCAGTCTGTCTGTCTCTGTCTGTCTGTCTCTGTCTGTCTGTCTCAGGTCTGTCTGTCTCTGTTCTGTCTGTCTCTGTCTGTCCTGTCTCTGTCTGTCTGTCTCTGTCGTCTTGTCTCTGGTCTGTCTGTCCTGTCTGTCTGTCTCTGTCCTGTCTGTCTCTGTCTGTCTGTCACTGTCTGTCTGTCTCTTCTGTCTGTCTGTCTCTGTCCTGTCTGTCATCCTGTCTGTCTTTCTCTGTCTGTCTGTCTCTGTCTGTCTGTCTCTCTGTCTGTCTGTCTCTGTCTGTCTGTCTTGTCTGTCTGTCTGTGTCTCTGTCTGTCTGTCTCTGTCTGTCTGTCTCTCTGGTCTGTCTCTGTCTGTCTGTCTCTGTCTGTCTGTCTCAGTGTCTTGTCCTGTCCTGTCTCTGCTGTCCTGTCTCTGTCTGTCCCCCTGTCTCTGTCTGCTGTTTTGCTCTGTCTGTCTGATCTCTGTCTGTCTGTCTCTGTCTGTCTGTCTCTGTATGTCTGTCTCTGTCTTGTCTGTCCTCTGTCTGTCCTGTCTCTGTCTGTCCTCTGTCTGTCCTGTCCTCTGTCTGTCTGTCCTCTGTCTGTCTGTCTCTGTCTGTCTGTCTCTGTCATGTCTGTCTCTGTCTGTCTGTCTCTGTCTGTCTGTCTCTGTCTGTCTGTTCTGTCTGTCCTGTCTCTGTCTTGCTTCTGTCTCTGTCCTGTCCTGTCTCTGTCTGTCTGTCTCTGTCTGTCTGTCTCTGTCTGTCTGTCTCTGTCTGTCTGTCTCTGTCCTGTCTGTCTCTGTCTGTCTGTCTCTGTCTGTCTGTCTCTGTCTGTCTGTCTCTGTCTGTCTGTCTCTGTCTGGTCTGTCTCTGTCTGTCTGTCTCTGTCTGTCTGTGCTCTGTCTGTCTGTCTCTGTCCTGTCTGTCTCTGTCCTGTCTGTCTCTGTCTGTCTAGATCTGTGTCTGTCTCTGTCTGTCTCGTCTCTGTCTGTCTGTCTCTGTCTGTCTCTGTCTGCTCTGTCTGTCTCCTGTCTGGCTCTGTCATGCTCTGTCTGTCTCTGTGTCTGTCTCTGTCCTGTCTCTGTCTGCTCCTAGTCTGCTCTGTCTCTGCTCTGTCTTGTCTCTGTCTGGCTTGTCTGTGTCTGTCTCTGTCGTCTCTGTCTGTCTCTGTCTGTCTCTGTCATGTCTCTGTCTGTCTCTGTCTGTCTCTGTCAGGCTCTGTCTGGCTCTGTCTGGCACTGTCTGGCTCTGTCTGGCTCTGTCTGTCTCTGTCTGTCTTCTGTCCTGCTCTGTCTGGCTCTTGTCTGGCTCTGTCCTGAGCTCTGGTCTGCTCTGTCTGGCTCTGTCTGGCTCTGTCTGGCTCTGTCTGGCTCTGTCTGGCTCTGTCTGGGCTCTGTCTGGCTCTGTCTGGCTCGGTCTGGCTCTGTCTGGCTCTGTCGGGATCTGTGGCTCTGTCTGGTCTCTGTCTGCTCTGTCTGGCTCTGTCTGGCATCTGTCTGTGTGGCTCTGTCTGGCTCTGGTCTGGCTCTGTCTGGCTCTGTCTGGCTCTGTCTGTCTCTGTCATGTCTCTGTCTGTCTCTGTCTGTCTCTGTCTGTCTCTGTCTGTCTCTGTCTGTCTCTGTCTGTCTCTGTCTGTCCTCTGTCTGTCCTCTGTCTGTCTCTGTCTGTCTATGTCTGTCCTCTGTCTGTCTCTGTCCTGTCTCTGTCTGTCTCTGTCTGTCTCATGTCCTGTCCTCTGTCTGTCTCTGTCTGTCTCTGGCTGGCTGTGGCTGAGCTGGCGGGGCTGGCTGGCTGGCTGGCTGGCTGTGCTGGCTGGCTGGCTGCCTGCCTGTCTGCCTGTCTGTCTGTCTGTCTGTCTGTCTGTCTGTCTGTCTGTCTGTCTGTCTGTCTGTCTGTCTGTCTGTCTGTATGTGTGTCTGTGTGTCTGTGAGTCTGTGTGTCTGTTGTCTGTGTGTCTGTGTGTCTTGTGTCTGTGTGTCTGTGTGTCTGTGTCTGTGTGCGCGTGTCAGGTGTGCGTGCGTAGTGCGATGTGCGTGCGTTGTGCGTGGACGAGTGCGTGTGCGCGCTGCCGCGCGCGTGTGTGTGTGTGTGTGTGTGTGTGTGTGTGTGTGTGTGTGTGTGTGTGTGGTGTGTGTGTGTGTGTGTGTGTGTGTGTGTGTGTTGTGTGTGTGTGTGTGTGTGTTATTATTAATTATTGTGCGAGAAAAGTCCTTGAATGCTTTTGAAACCATTTGCACTGTTACCCAGTTGTTGTTATAGTTCGGTACGTTAATGTGTACAGTTATTATTATCATAATGTACAATTGAGCGCTGACTGCCACCGGCCATCGCGATTTACTATCGGAGAATACGTATATTAAAAACTATCTTAATTTCAATATTTTTGTATTATACCGAGATGTGCAAAAGAAAAGGGGGGTTACTGGTTGGATAATAATATAATATTGTCGTTTTAAAATTTGTTTTATATATATTATATATTTATAGAGATTATTATATGGGTATTTTATTATAAATTGTGTGTTGTGGTTTAGGGGGGGGGGGGGGGGGGGGGGGGGGGGGGGGGGGTGGGGGGGGGGGGGGTGTGTGTTTTTTTTTTTTTATTTATTTTTTTTTTGTATATGTGGTTTTTTGGTTTGTGGGGTTTTTTTTTTTTGGTTTTTTTTTTATTAATGGGGTTTTTGGTAAGTGAGGGGGGAATTTGTTGTATTGGGAGGGGGGAATATAAGTTTTGGTTTTGTGATAAAAGTAGGGTGAGATATGAGGGGGGGTGAGGATGTTAGTTGGAATGAGATGAGGGGGGGGGGCGAGGGGGGGGAGGGGATGGAGGGGTTGGGGTTGGGGTTGTAGATCGGTAGAGGTGAATAGTAATAAAGTTGAGGATGGATTTTAAAGTTTTGGGGGAGGGGAGGGGGAAGGGGGGGGGGAGTGAATAGGGGATGTTTAGTTACTTATTGTCACTAGTGAAACGCTATATATGGTTTTTGATTAGGTTTGTATAGATGTTTTTTGGGGTTGGGTGGGAATGAAACAACAAAAGTATATATACGTGAAGTGCGTGAATGGCTGAAAAAGGATGTTAAATTGAGATGAGAAAAGGGGGTAGACTGGTAAGAGTGAATTGATAGTTTGATAAGTGTAAGGCAATGTCGGAACAATATAAACTGCCAAGCTGACGATCTTTCCTTTTTCGATATCCCTAAAGGTCGAAAAAGGTTTAAAAAAGAAGAAGATAGAAATCGTGTAGTTGCAAAATAAAGTGGGCCAAATCCGGGTCGAAATTCGAAATTGGGGGTAGGTAAGGTCCGCTAAAAACGGTGTGTTCCCCCCCAAACAAAACAAAATACGCCCGGCTGGATCCGCCACTTGTACATGTGACACATACAAATGCAGGTAAATAAATCATCTAAGGTGAATATTTCACTTTAATACATGCTATTGTTTTTATGTAGTTTGTCCAGGGAAGCCATTTACTTTGTAAATCTCCATTAGCTGAACGTTCCTAACAACTATGCAATACTGGCGTGAAACTATATAACCACGGTAAAACTATTTAATATGTTACCAATTATTGTGACACAGTCAATGCACACGTGTGCTCACGTACCGTATCATATTTAAAACCTGTTTTAGCTTTACCAGAGCGCGCCCGCTCGGTCATCGCCCAAGAAGGCGTTTTACTGGTATAATATTGTGGCCTAAATCCGAGGAGATATCATTTAGTTCCATTTTTTTTGGGGGGGGGCCCTGGATTTCTTTGCCCCCCCCCCCATCCCAACATACCTTCCGCCGCCACTTGGGTGGTTGGGGTGAAGTTTGGCAGCGGCTGGTCGCTAGGCTGGTGTGCCCACCGACGGAGCTGTGCGCCTGGCCCCCGCCCGGCGGGCCGCCAGTCACTGTCATGGCACCACGGCCGCCGGTGTTGGCGCCGCTCTCAGCAGCTGGCCGGCTGTCTGGTCCGATCCTGCGGCTGCTGTCCGGTTCGGCGCTGCTGCTGCTGGTCCTGCTGACACTCGGACCGGCGGCCGCCGCGGAGCCCGGCACGCCAGAGTTCCTTGCCGAGCGGCTGGAGTACGGCGCGGTCCGACTGCCGCCCACCGCCTTCCGGCTGGACTCGGACGAGCTGAACCAGACGCTGCCCCGGGACCTGGTGCTGGCCACCGAGCGGGACCTGCTGGAGCCGACCTGCCGACACCGCTGTCTGAACCGGCCCGACTGTCTGGGCACAGCATACCGGCCGCGGGACCGGCTCTGTCTGCTGTCGGCCCGCCGGCCGCAGCCGGAGCGGCTGGGGGAACTATCAAAGCGTTCAAATTTGTAGCATCCAATGCTTGGACCATCCAAAACCGCAGCCAACAACGCTTGCGACATCCAAAATTCGCCCGGGTAGGGGACATCTTCATGAGCCAAACTCGCCGCATCCAAAATGGTACTCGCCGCATCCAAAACCGTAACATACAGCCACATACAAAGCCGTGGCAGTCAAGCTTGCGCCATCCAAAACTGTCTGGCGCGGTCATATTGGAACTACTAGTTGCAGTGAAACCCGCTAGATGGAGGGACTAGCGGGGTGATGACTAGTCACTCTGGCACGCAAGCCGGCTACAGTGGAATATGTTTATGCGAATGGACATCTGACACCACACTGGACCCGACGTCGCCTCGCATCGGCCGGCAGCTGTCGGGCGGAGAGGAGGGTGGCTGGTACAGACCGACGGAGTGGGGAGTGTTACATCGAGACCGTGGGAAAGCTAATGGTAAAGCCCAGGCTACACTATGCGTGATTGTCAAGGAAATTACGCGCGTGTTCTCCGTGTTTGCAGAACTTCCTTGACGTCCGGGATCTGCCGGTCAAGGAAATCACGCAAGGAAAATGGATGAACCACTGCATTTGTTCTAATCGATAAACCACTGCATACAATTTGCTCAAACGCTTCTTCATTCATCTTCCGCCACGATACTCAGCACAAATTATTCATGTTTAGGTCTAGTATAGACCTAAACATACGCGAAATCAAGCAAAATGATAAAACTCCTGCAACACGCAATCTCGGAAAACACAAGTTCAGAATTTTGAACTTTTCATCGTTCCGTCCGTGACGGGTCTGCGGAATTTCCTTGACGTTTCATCCGGGATCTGCGTGATGTGCCAGTGTAGCTCACCCAATGCATTTACTATCAGCTGAACTTTCTCTGTCACGCAAATCCCGACAACACGGATAACACGCACGTGATTTTCAGGAAATCACGCATAGTGTAGCCTGGGCTTAAAGCTACGACACTTGTTGCTAATGCCAAGAAAATCGCTCACGAGGATGGGCGTTAGCTGCCACGTTTCTATATGCGATTACCGGCCCATTCCGCGGTAAACCTCATGGTACTAGCTTATGGTACTACTACTACCACCATAGTCATTGGCGGATCCAGAACGGTGGTTGGGGGGGGGGGGGCGGGTGGTTGGGGGGGGGGGCGCAAATTCCCCCCAAAAATATCGCACAACTCTGAAAACTCATCGGATTTTGCTTGCTTATGCATTGATAGCTGATTAAAAAAACTTTCCTTTGCAAAAGTTGCTTAGATTGTCTTCTATGTAAGGAAATGTGTCAATTTTGTGCCAATTTTGTTGCGTACCCAAGGGGAGGGCAAACAAGGCAATTACCCCCCCCCCCCCTGAAGGTCCGTACGCGCCCCCTTTGCCGTATGTGCCCCTTTGGGAAAAGGGTCCGAAGGGGCCCTTCTTCCATTTTTATTTCGAAAAAAATGAATACTTTCTCATTTTTATGAGAGAAAAAATTGAAAATATACCCCTCTATAAATAAAGTGGGCCAAATCCGGTGAGTTTTTGTTGTGTGTGGGTACCTTATGGCTTATGCCCCCTCATACAAAATTGCCCCCCTTCTGGAGTGAATCCTGGTACGACATTACCTCCATGAAATTTACATCATAGTTTAAAAATGCCTACTTTTTCACTTTATTGGTGTTACTTACAGGAAGGTTCAAATGAATATGACATGACATTCATTCATTAGTCATGTTACTTGGTTTAATGTTTTGGAGTAATGTCCAACACTAATCCATCCTTTTGTCCAGTTCATCTAAGCTCCAAAATATATGCTGAAAACTGGGACTGATTATCTTTAGGGAGATAATCACCTTTTTCCACAAAAATGGAGGTGGCACCTGAAATCGATAGACGAGGCCAAAATATGATGTAACTTCATCACATTTTGCCTATAAACATTCCTACCGAAAGATATTGGCAGTTTCATACCGACAAGCGAGCCACGCTTATATCGGTCGGTACTCAGCAAGTACTCGGTAGCGAATTCAGTAAATTAGCCTCCCTACGCATTGTTATTTATCATGAAGGTATGGAATATGTTTCCTGCACTCTTATCTTTTGCGAATATGTGCCAAACTTTTATGAACAATCAACAATCATTTGAAAAAAGTGCATTGCAATCGGCACTTTAGGTTGGCCCCGGACTGCAACCTATTTAGCATCGGCGATTTGTTTATAAGTGCCCATTCAACAACGTTGAATATATTTATGCAAAAGTGCCCAGATGTTGCACTTTCCAATAGTGGAGGGAAAATACCGATCATTAATATTCCCAAACTTCCAACTTTGAATTTGGGAATAATTGTATTTATTTCTTAAATTTAGATCACATCATTTTAATACCATAACGGTAGCGAAATAAATTGTTGCTAACAAAATACAAAGGTGTTAGGTGATTATCTCCCTTTAAGAGCCTCTGTGCGATTTTCAAAAATGGAATCAATTCGGCAAAACTAGCAGTGATAATGTCATATAACAATGCGCATGCTTCTATTGAAAAATAGGCGTATTTGACCTACGTCGGTTTCCGCTACTGTGTGTTTTCTTTCATTTGCAGCATCTCGCAATGATCATGATACTTGTTATCGAAAGCTTTGCGACCTATGTCCTATAATATAAACCATGGTTTGAGTTATTATTGTCATTATACACCATCTATCATGAATCAGTTACAATAACTATATATGTATATGTGTGTGCAGCTGGTCGCATGGCCTATAACAGGGTGGAGCTTCTCCAGAAAAGTGGGGGGCTGAGCTGGGAAAGTCGCTTAAAGTACCTTGTAAATCCACAAAAATACAGATTTGTCCCCGGTATTGACCCACTTCCTGTTAAAGGAAATAGTTCACCTTCAACATGGGATTTTGAACTGAAATAGCAGTTTTGTAGTCCGTGTTGAGAAATCCTTATCTGCAACTTGTCGTGGCTGAAAAGACTCCAGCCGAAGATATTTGACTTTTTGGCGAAGGAATGCGGCGCATATATGCTATACCGTACCGTCTGAGAGTGCCAGCACTGGTCTGAGCATGCGCAATAACCAATAACGCACGCAATAACCAATAACCAAACCAATAACGCACACTATAACATTAATAATCTACAACCTTCTGTCCTGAATTGGCGCGATGTAGGACCATTTTTGAAAAGAAAAAAAGAAACTGTATTAAAAAATATAATAAAATCGTGTTCTGAAAAATGTCCCGAAGGTGAACTATTTCCTTTAAGGTTAAGGTTGAGGGGGGTTGAAGCCACCTCAACTGAATAGGATACTACATCCCTGGCCTATAACTTGGACAGAACTGTTCAAATGTGCATCTCGCCAACAATTATAACCTGTTTAAACTTGCCCCCCCCCCCCCCCCCAGTGGCTGTTGTTTGCCTTGACTGGGGGGGGGGGGGGGTTGCCCCCCCTAGTTAACATGTTAGACGAGTCCCTGGTTCTTTTGGTGCCCCATCCATCAAATGCATCGTAAGTCTTCTAGAGAGCGAAGTTGTCGTGACACCAATGTAGATTTCTTGACGAAGCCTACAATCTTCGTGTGGACATATACATTGATAAACCACATTGGTGCACTTCAACTTGTCTTTACTCGTGTTGAGATTGTTTTTAATTACTAAGTTTCGTGTTTTCTTGTTCGATAGTATATGATAAGTTCAAGTTTTTTGGTTTTTGTCTATGCATTTCACCTTCTTTTGTATGATACTACGTACGACTCGTTCGTCAACTTTGTACGCTGAACTCATCAAGTTACGGTAATAGAGTAGAACGTAGCTAGTTGTTTGACCCTGCATGACACTGATTGACATGCTTCTTTAGCTGCGCTTCAATCTCCGTATCTACTGCCTTATTTGAATAGCCGTTGTTCACTAAGACCTTTACTCTACAAAATTCAGAGTGTAAAAGTTCATATGTAGAGCATATATATTATATTGCAGAGCATATCTATTAGCATATCTAGCATATCTATTATATTGCAGAGCATGTAGAGCATATCTACTATATTGCTCTTCTCACAATGGCTCTTATCACGCTCACTTCATATTTTTCAGGGCATTCGTTTTTTGCGTTCATTACGTCCCCTGTTTGTGGGCTTACGGAAAACACTAGTGGTGAATTTACCATCTCTACTATCCACTAGGACGTCTAAAAATGACAACGTTTGTCAATGCTCTTTTCAAAAGTGAAACGTAAGACAGAGTTGTTCTCCAGACTAGCTATCAAGCTTTGTAAATGTTCATTGCTCCGCACTTCTACAAAAAATGTCATCTACATACCTGCAGTAGGTCGAAGGCGCAAGATTGGTATCATTTAAAGGGATTATACGGGTTTCCGTCCTGAAAGTAAATGCACTCTTTTGCAGTTGTATGAGATTTAAACACGTTTAAGACATGTAACAGGGACCTCAATGCTCATTTAGTCCATTATTTCAGCAATTATCAGCGTTAAAACTTGGGCGTTTTTCGAGACTAGTATCAGATAACGAGTACTTGATCGGCACTACTGTCCACCACTTTTATCTTAAGATCAATTTTAGAGTTTTGAATGATCTGAAAGTCCTACACTGGATCACAAAATTATTATGCAATTCAAAACTGACGGGACTTTGTATTACTACACACGGTTCGTTGAGGTTTTGTGTTTTTGTGGTTTTCTTTTCTCTGGCCTTTAGCGTTGAGAATTTGGTGGTGGCGTATTCATTGTTTGGCATGAAAATTCATGAAAAATATAGAATTTTATGGAAAAACTAGGTAACTGCTGCTGTCGTTGGAACAAAACAAGTTTATTTTCTTTCAAATATTGCTTATTTTACCGGAAATATGCCATACGTGAGGTGTTTTTATTAGCATAAAAGAGATGACTGGCTCTGCCTCAGCCGGTCCTGCAGAAAATACGCGGTGGCATCACCGCGCACTTTGGAATATCCTTACGTGCAGAAGAGGTCATTTCCAGAAAAATGTGGCTACCGTGGGACTTTTACCACCTTTATAAGTACGTTTTACCATGTAATTCAATTATTCTGGGAAAAACCCGTATAATCCCTTTAAAGCTTTGTTCTCAACAAAACACATGTAGAAGTTAGCGAAGAGTGGCCCCAGAGGCGAACTTATTGCCACACTTTCTTTTTGCAAGTACAGTTTTCCATCTGGACCGCGAAATAGAGAATCGGTGGTGCAGGCACGTAACAGTTTCTCTAAGAGCGCTTTAGATAGCTTTAACGGAGGCAGGTTGTTGCTACGTTTATCGTATACTTCATCAAGAATGATATTGATGGTATCCTCGAGTGGAACGTTAGTGAAAAGGCTTTCCACGTCGATAGACGCTATGTCACCCTGTGGCCTCTTAGCCCGCAAGATATCTACAAATTCTTCTACTGATTCTATAGAGTGCTGTGCTGGTATGTACGGTTTTATGATTGTTTTAAGTCGCTTTGCTAAGTTGTAAGTTGGAGTGTGAATCTGCGATATGATTGGCCTTAACAGTTTGCCCGGCTTCTGTGTTTTTACATTGCCATATGCATAACCAGGAGAATACTCACCAGTTATTTTGACAACATGTACACCGCCATTCACCGCATTATAACTGACAATAACTCGATTCACTTTAGCCTTGAGTGCATCAGTAGGGTCTTTTTTGATAGGTTCAAACTTGCTTTCGTCTCCCAGTATGTCCTGCATTTCAGTATGTTAAGTCCAAGGTTTAGGAATTGGTGCTGCGCTTCGGTGAGATGCACAGAAGACATAGTGACGTAGCCGTGCAAAGGTCTCCAAGAAACTTGCACGCATATATGGCGGCGATCTCAAACTTCGTGAGAGCAAGCAAGGCTACGTCAATCTGTCTTCTGTGCATCTCACCGAAGCGCAGCATCAATTCATAAACCTTGGACTTAACTGTCATATTCAATCGCCCACCAATTCGACTGAGAAGAAGGCGGAGTTAGAATTTCTCTACCAAGATGTTCTCAGACTTGAAAAAGATAAGAAAGTTGAAGTTAGTCCGAATTTGCGCAATGAGCTCATAGGTGAAGGCGCTAAACTACGGGGAAATTCGTAGAGAGCTAATTGACGAAAGAGATAAGAGAGGCAGCAAAACAGCTCAGAGAAGATGAAAGAATTGTCAACTCCAGCTGGCAAAACAGCTAAACACCCTGATAATATATACCATATGATCCATATGTACCGAAAATCTACTCACTAAAATCGTCATATTTTAGTGATCAATGCAGACCCAGCTAAAACACGAAGGAAATATGCGGGCTCCTACGGTTCCCATGGCCCAGCAGAAGCGAACATTTTTCCCGTCAGCAGTCGAGGCTACCGCCAGCGCGCACAGCCCGGCCCTGCCGGGCGAGCGGCTGAGACCCGCGGGCGGCGGAGCGCCGCCGCGCCCGCCGACGCTAGTCAGTGACGCCGCCGCAGCGGCGCCACTGACACTGTCGGGTTCCACTGTACACCACTCCACAGTGTTCAAGTGCTTTCACTCAACTAGCGTTTCGTCCCACCACCGGCTATGGTGAGACATCTATCGGGCGATATTTGAACCAATAGTTCCCGGAAGGTAGATGTCCTCGGTGTTCTATTTTTGGAGGGCGCAAGCTTTGGCTGCCACTACTTTGTATGTGGCTGGATACCACGATTTTGGCTGCTGCTAGCTTGGTTCATGACGATGCTCCCTACCCGGGCGAAATTTGGATGTCGCAAGCGTTGGATGGTGCTGTTTTGTATGGTACAAGCATTGAATGCTACAACTTTGAACGCTTCCATATACACCCGCGGCTGGAGCCGGCCGCCGAGCCGTGGCTGCTGACGGCGCGCCGCGGCGTCGCCTTCCTGGACGAGCCTTGCGAGCTATCAGCCGACTGCCAGCTGGCCGTGCCCGGGTCCGTCTGCCGCGACGGCGTCTGTGTCTGCCGCGAGGCATTCAACCGGACCGAGGCTGGCGGCTGCCGGCGGCTGGGGAGGCTGGTGCCGGCCGCCGGCGCCCGACCGGCCGAGGACGCGCTCATCCGCGAGGAGGCCGCCGCCGAGCTGGCCAACTGCAGCGCGGCCTGCGAAGAGGAGCCGCTGTGTCTGGCCGTCCAGTTCTGGGCCGGCACCGCCGCCTGCCGGCTGTACTCGGCCGGCATTACTGACGATGCCGGCGCCGCCGCCGCCGCCGACTCAGATAGCTGGCAGACCCTGGTGCGGCAGCTGCTGGTGCTGTCACACCCGCCTCCAGCCGGGTACATCAACTTGGCCGGCCGCTGGTACACCAACCACACGGCCGACACGTACCATGCGGCGACGCTGGACTGCGCCAGCCGTGGCGCCATCGTCTACCACGGACGCGAGGACGGCTCGCGCGCCGCCCTGCTCGTCGCTCAGATGCTCTCCGAGTACGGCTGGATCGGACTAGATGACACCGGTATCGAGGGCGAGTTCGTGCACTCGGACGGCGAGCCCATCGGCAACCTGACCCGCTGGAGCACTGGTGAGCCCAACAACGCCCGCGGAAACGAGCATTGCGCCCACTTGTGGAGGGGAGAGCTGCTGAATGACCTGCCCTGCGGCGAGACCATGCGGTACGTGTGCCAGTGGGTGGCCGGTGTGCTGCGGAGCGGGGCTCGCGGTCGACCGGCCTGGGCCTCCTGGGGCCGCGCCGACGCCGGCCTGGCCGTTGACGGCGACGTGGCCACGTCGTCCGGCTCCCAGCTGCCGGACGTTGTCGCCGAGCTCGGCCAGCAGGAGCTGACGGTGGACCTGGGCAGCACTCGCCAGGTGTCGGCCGTGCTGCTGGCCACCGGGCCGGATGGCGTCGCCGCCGCCGACACCACCGTCTATCTGGGCAGCAGCGGCAGACGGCACGACGCGGCGGCGGCGGCGGCCGTCTGCCGCCGGCTGGAGGGCCAGTTCATGGAGCCGGGCATGGCGCGGCTGTACCGCTGCCGCCGCCCGGTGCAGGGCCGCTACCTGCACCTGGTCACCGCCGGCCGCCGCGCCGCCTGGGCAGAGGTGGCCGTCATCGGCACGCAGCTGGACGGCGAGCTGCAGTAGCAGGCAGCTGGAGTGGCGAGCTGCAGCAGCAGGCATCTGCAGAGTCTGCTACTGCAAGCCTGGGGTGGGAGGCCGGGACCGGGAAGCTGGAACGGGAGGCCTTGAGTGGGAGCTGGAGCGGGAGGCCTGGAGTGGGAGCTGGAACGGGAGGCATCTGGAGTAGGGGCTGGAGCGGGAGGCCTGGATTGGGAGCTGGAACGGGAGGCCTGGAGTAGGGGCTGGAGTGGGAGCTGGAACGGGAGGCCTGGAGTAGGGGCTGGAGTGGGAGCTGGAACGGGAGGCCTGGAGTGGGAGCTGGAGCGGGAGGCCTGGAGTGGGAGCTGGAGCGGCAGGACTGGAGTGGGAGATGGAACGGGAGGCCTGGAGTAGGAGCTGGAGCGGGAGGCCTGGAGTGGGAGCTGGAGCGGGAGGCCTGAAGTGGGAGCTGGAGCGAGAGGTTTAGGTTGGCAAGGGAGACCGAGATGTGCCGGGTCCAGTGTCGAGTGGTGGGGTTGGATTATGGCCCGGAGAGAATTGCCTGCTCTGAGTGTGAGAAGGCGCTTTTGCCAGTGGATCAGATATGACAATGTTCAGGGACGCCGTTATTTTAGCATCGGTATCATTGTCTTCTCACGACGATGTCGCTTCGTCTAGGAAGCGTTTTTTTTTGTTGCAGTTTATTCTCTGTTCATTTTTGATTGCTGTGATTACCAAAAGCATGAAAAGCCGAATATAAACATCAGGAACACATTTGTGTTTGCCTTTGTATGAATGGTAAGGTTAACATTGCCTTTTTTGCTACAAATAAGCGTTGTATACGGATGCTGTGAGCCGGCACGCAAGAACACAACAAGTTTGCCTCCTGTCATTACATTGACAACGGCCCCTGCAGGTTGTCTACATACGAATTATGCAGACGCACGTTTCGAACACCTCGCAACTCACCACCACAGCGGAATCTTGTTTACATTCATAGCATGTGTTTAAATTTGCTCTAAAACAATTATCACGATGTTGAAATTTTGCCTTACGAAGTTTCGCATCAGGTCACGAACTTAGGAGCAAATTTTTGACCGATTTTGATGCCTTTTGTGCAAACTGTGGCAATGACAGAAACGTCCCGTTGAGTAATCCAAAGCACAGCAAAGAGGTCCTCTTTTCTTCAGGTGTGAAATCTTTGTATTTCCTCAATTCCACTCGGATATATGAGAGATGTCCGTCAAGTTAGCGGCTTATTCGTATACGAATTCTGCGACAAGTTCCGATTCGGCTCAAAATCTACATGTATATCAATTTCGTCGAGATATTCACGAATATTCAGTATTCAGTATTCAGTTGACTTCGGGCGTCATGAAGATCGGTAAAGGCACCTGACTTGCCTGCTCTACACCTTTTTACCTTTACTTCAAATTAACTTTACTACCTTTTCACTTCAAAATTAATATAAGTGAAGTTCAAATTAAAGCAAGTGAAATTCAAATTGAAATATGCGAAGTTCAAATTAAAAAAGCGATATTCAATTTAAAATACGTGAAATTCGAATTAAAATAAATTAACTTCAAATTATAACTATTTACTAAGCACATTCAGAGCCGTGGAAGCCTCGGCTATATACCATGAACCCGCGTGTAATGCTATTGCAGACGCAATTCACATTGTTATTTACATTCAGTGTGCTGTGCACTGGCGGATCCAGGGGGCATCAGGGGCAAATGCCCCCCCCCCCCCCCCCGCCCCATAGGAATCAGGGGGGGGGGGCATTCAATACAAGTATCCCCCCGCGCGTTCCCAATTTATCGTACAAATTGTCTTTGCAGCAGTCAAAACTCAGCTATCCACAGCCAAAAATCGTAAAATTTCGCAATTGCGTGTATAAATTTGGAAAATGAGAAAATTAATTCCATTAAGTGTCTGGCAGAAGCTCTCCTTGGTGGTAATTGCTGGCACTGGTGGATCCAGGGGGTATCAGGGGCAAATCCACCCCCCCCCCCGGAATCTGGGAGGGGCATTCAATGCAACTGATGAAATTAAATTACCCCCGGTGACACTTAACCCGCGCCCCGCTGGAGGGGGGGGGGGGGGGGCAGAATCTGCCCTCCCTCCCGGATTTTCTCAATAACTTGAAAACTAGGATAGATATAAACGTTACACTTTCAGTACCTTATGCTGCATCATTTCTACGTCTTCTCACCAAATTCCAATAAAATTGATGTAGCATTTTGGGAGATAATGACGTTTTAATGACTAGTCGCTAGGCTGGTGTGCCCACCGACGGAGCTGTGCGCCTGGCCCCCGCCCGGCGGGCCGCCAGTCGCTGTCATGGCATCACGGCCGCCGGTGTTGGCGCCGCTCTCAGCAGCTGGCCGGCTGTCTGGTCCGATCCTGCCGCTGCTGTCCGGTTCGGCGCTGCTGCTGCTGGTCCTGCTGACACTCGGACCGGCGGCCGCCGCGGAGCCCGGCACGCCAGAGTTCCTGGCCGAGCGGCTGGAGTCCGGCGCGGTCCGACTGCCGCCCACCGCCTTCCGGCTGGACTCGGACGAGCTGAACCAGACGCTGCCCCGGGACCTGGTGCTGGCCACCGAGCGGGACCTGCTGAAGCCGACCTGCCGCCATCGCTGTCTGAGCCGGCCCGACCTGTTTTTTCTTCTTCACTTTTTGAATTGTCAAGGTCGAACCGTGGTAGCTATTGTGCAGGTGTTTTCGGCGAAAGTTAGTACATCATCTGAGTCACAGTTTGACATGGTTTTTATTTGTAAAATGATTTATGTACACCAGTTATGCGCTGTGCAATGGTACCGGCGGCTGAGCCCCGAAATAACTTTAGGTAAAATGGTGACCTGGAGAGGTCGCGTCGATGTGGGAAAAGTAAGATCGAATGTGAGAGTATTTTAGCGTTGGATTCACCCCCCCCGCACCCGTTGCTCTTCTGGGTAGGCCACAGTGTGCTGTGCAAAATTTGACCTCTTTCTAGTTCAAGTTCCATGTATTAAAAGGAACGTGCGCGTAGTGGGTATTCTGCACCTAGTCATAACTAACATGGCTCATGATGCAGCACATACATACACACGCACACACAGTGAAAGCGATACAGTCGGGGAATCAGCGATTTTAAACAGTGCAGAGCGCGCGGCGCGAGCGGGCATGGACGGCTGCCGCTGGCAGTCGGTTCTACGCGGCGACAGCTCGGTACGGTAACTGCCGCTGGGTGGCGGTCAGCCGGACGCGAGGCAGATGCAGTGAGCCAACGCCGTCCGAAGACCTTGCTTGACCTCTGGAGGTCAAACTGCTGGGAGTGACATAGAAGGTTGCTAGGCGTTTACTACTGGACCCCTGGTGGATATGCTGTGCACATTTCAGCTCGATCGGAGGTGACCCGTACCTGGGCCGAACCTGGGCTGCACCTCTGGGAGTGACGTTTTTTTGCACTTTTTCATTGTCAAGGTCAAATCGCGATAGCTACCGAGTAGGTGTTTTCGGCGAAAGTTAGTGCATCACCGGGGTCATAGTTTGACATGCTTTTTAATTTGTAAAATTATTTATGTACACCTGTTATGCGTTGTGCAATGATGCCGGTGGCTGACCCCGAAATTATCTTAGGTAAATGGTGACATTGAGAGGTCGGGTCGATGTTGGAAAAGTAAGATCCGAGTGTGTGGGAGTATTTTAGCTTGGACTCATCCCCGTAGCTCTTCTGGGTAGGCCACAATGTACTGTGCAAAATTTGACCTCGTGACCTTGCTTGACCTCTGGAGGTCAAACCGCTGGGAGTGACACCGAATGATGCACCGAAGACAATACAGCAACACTTTACTAACCGGAAAGATAAATTCATCCCTCAATTAACTTTTGGTGCAACACCCATTCCAATTGTGACAAAACATAAACACTTGGGAATCACAATCTCGGAAGATCTAAGATTTCATGACCACATTAATGACATCATTAGGAAAGTCAATATAAGTCTAAGTCCGCTCTACCCCATTGCTCCCTACCTACCCAGGTCAATATTAAACCAAATATACATGACTCATGTGATGCCATACTTCGACTACGGAGACGTAATTTACGACGGCTTACTAACAATGGACGACACTTTGCGACTGGAAAGACTGCAGAACAGGGCTGCAAGACTCGTGACTGCGACACTACCCAGAACCTCGACTGACAATCTGAGACGAGAGCTTGGATGGACCTCACTAAAAACAAGGCGCGAAATCCACAGAATGACATTTTTCAATCGGCTGACGTCTGGTGATACCCCGGCCTATATCCAGCGACTACTGCCCTCCGACCGGAACAATCCCGACAAACGGACACTTCGCAACGCCCACCAGAGAACTGAATTTACCTTCAGAACCTGCCTATTCAAAAACTCTTTCCTGCCTAGCACCACAGAACTAACGAACAAGCTACCTCAAAGCATCAGAGAGATTAGCTCTCAATCCCTTTTCAAAAAGCGACTGAGAGATCACTCAAAAATAGAAAAACCACCTAACTACTATACATTTGGCTCGAAAACAAATAATTCACTTTTAACGCGCATGAGGGTAGGAATGTCTAGCCTTAACTGTCATACTTACCAAATACAAAAAAGCGAATCTCCCTACTGTGACTGTGGTCAAGGCCGAAACAATGAGGACGTAGGGCACTATCTTTTGGCTTGTTCAAAGTATGCATTTCCGAGAGAGATAATGACAACAAAAGTAAATGCAATCATGAAGCTTGAGTTTAATTGCATGAATCGCAAAAGGAAATTGGATATTGGATATATTGCTCCATGGTAGGACGTTGAGCCCGGGGGATGACTTCGCGGTAGCACATGCGGTTTACCAATTCATTAATGCAACCAAGCGTTTTGGTACCTAGACCCAACCTACAGCGGTTAATCAGGGCGGTGGGTCGGTGACTGCCAGGTCACGTGACCGGGTGGCCGCTGGGCCCGCTGCCCGGATACAACCGTGACCTCTGCGACCCGGCCAGTCCTGCGACCGCCGGCGCCAGTGCTAGTCCGCTACAGTGCAGCGGTGTGCGTGGTGGCGGGCGGCGGCTGCGAGACGTCGGGCGGCACCCCACTGACATGTGTATGTAGGCTCGAAAGGTGTCGCGATGTAAGTGCATTATTTCACTTTTACAACTATCGAGGTCATGTACCTGTACATTGAGAATGACTGACTGATGACAAATATATGAGATGAGATGAGATGCTTGGCGTAGACTACTGGACCCCTGGCGGATATGCTGTGCAAATTTCAGCTCGATCGGAGGTGAACCCAACCTGGCTGTCTTGATGGATATATCTACAAACGATTTAATTATGCAGACGCACGTTTCGAATAACTCGCAACTCACCACCACAGCGGAATCTTGTTTACGTTCATAGCATGTGTTTAGATTTGCTCTAAAACAATTATCACGATGTAGAAATTTTGCCTTACGCAGTTTCGCATCAGGTCACGAACTTAGGAGCTTTTTGACCGATTTATCAAAATCGGTTAAAAAGCTCCTAAGTTCGAGATTGCCTTTTGTGCAATCTGTGGCAATGACAGAAACGTCCCTTTGAGTAATCCAAAGCACAGCAAAAAGGTCTTCTTTTCTTCAGGTGTGAAATCTTTGTATTTCCTCAATTCCACTCGGATATGAGAGTACATTTTCATTTGTTACGAAGTTACCTTCATCTTTACTTTGTGAGATGTCTACAAAATAAGGTCGCCACCCCCGGACCTTCCTCAGCGTGTGACTTCGACGCTCGACTGAACTGTAAACAACGCCATATGACTGCAGTGGCGGGAGTGGTTCCCCGCCACAATAGTCACGTGTCCGGCATTACCGACCGTCTGGCATTACCCCGCTCTTCCCCTGTTAGTAGTGCAGGCGTGGTGACCACGGGTGGAGTTTCCTATTCAAATGGCGGGAGTGGTTCCCCGCCACAATAGTCACGTGTCCGGCATTACCGACCGTCTGACGTTACCCCGCTCTTCCCCTGTTAGTAGTGCAGGCGTAGTGACCACGGGTGGAGTTTCCTATTCAAATGGCGGGAGTGGTTCCCCGCCACAATAGTCACGTGTCCGGCATTACCGACCGTCTGACATTACCCCGCTCTCCCCCTGTTAGTAGTGCAGGCGTAGTGACCACGGGTGGAGTTTCCTATTCAAATGGCGGGAGTGGTTCCCCGCCACAATAGTCACGTGTCCGGCATTACCGACCGTCTGACGTTACCCCGCTCTTCCCCTGTTAGTAGTGCAGGCGTAGTGACCACGGGTGGAGTTTCCTATTCAAATGGCGGGAGTGGTTCCCCGCCACAATAGTCACGTGTCCGGCATTACCGACCGTCTGACGTTACCCCGCTCTCCCCCTGTTAGTAGTGCAGGCGTAGTGACCACGGGTGGAGTTTCCTATTCAAATGGCGGGAGTGGTTCCCGCCACAATAGTCACGTGTCCGGCATTACCGACCGTCTGACGTTACCCCGCTCTTCCCCTGTTAGTAGTGCAGGCGTGGTGACCACGGGTGGAGTTTCCTATTCAAATGGCGGGAGTGGTTCCCCGCCACAATAGTCACGTGTCCGGCATTACCGACCGTCTGGCATTACCCCGCTCTTCCCCTGTTAGTAGTGCAGGCGTAGTGACCACGGGTGGAGTTTTCTATCCAAATGGTGGGGCGACTGCCCCACCAACTTTTGTCAGATTTGAAGATTTCCTGGCGTTGAAATGGCCATGTTTCACCTGAACCATTACAATCAACCAGCCTATGCCATTTTGCCCCACCAACTTTGTCTGAAAAGCTCCACCCATGGTAGTGACGGTAGATACGTGACATCGGTGGGTGTGTTCGCACCCAGGCAACACGCACACACAACACACAGCAGCTGAGTGCACCTTGTACCGCGACACGCTGCCGCTTCTGTCTACAATTTACCCGCAACTATGATGCAAATACAAACACCGTGGTGTCAAATGGCTCACCATGCGACGGCCGAATTCGGGTGACGGAATCACGGAACCGCTCGTGACGGAACCACGGAACCGCTCGTGACGGAATCACGGAACCGCTCGTGACGGAATCACGGAACCGCTCGTGACGGAATCACGGAACCGCTCGTGACGGAACCACGGAACCACTCGTGACGGAATCACGGAACCGCTCGTGACGGAACCACGGAGCCGCTCGTGACGGAACCATGGAACCGCTCGTGACGCAATCACGGAACCGCTCGTGACGGAATCACGGAACCGCTCGTGACGCAATCACGGAACCGCTCGTGACGGAATCACGGAACCACTCGTGACGGAATCACGGAACCGCTCGTGACGGAATCACGGAACCGCTCGTGACGGAACCACGGAACCGCTCGTGACGGAACCACGGAACCGCTCGTGACGGAACCACGGAACCACTCGTGACGGAATCACGGAACCGCTCGTGACGGAATCACGGAACCGCTCGTGACGGAATCACCAGAAATGATCTGGGTAGCAAACTATAGTTTTAGTCACACTGTTCACATCTGGAAATCGCGATTCGTATTTGTTTAATGTAATTAATTAAATATAACACGTCTTTTCAACTTCTTCGCTTGAATCCGAGTAATTAACGTAACTGATGTACGATTTCGAAGTCTTGCAAGTTTTTAGTGACTATTGCTACATTGCTTCACATTCCACGGATTTACAGCACGCCTGGAAGTACCGTTGCGCTGCCGTGGTGTAAATACTAGTCCTCGCGCCTTGCCTGTCGCGCCTGCGGTGTGTGTGTGTGTGTGTGTGTGTGTGTGTGTGTGTGTGTGTGTGTGTGTGTGTGTGTGTGTGTGTGTGTGTGTGTGTGTGTGTGTGTGTGTGTGCGTGTGTGCGTGCGTGCGTGCGTGCGTGCGTGCGTGCGTGCGTGCGTGCGTGCGTGCGTGCGTGCGTGCGTGCGTGCGTGCGTGCGTGCGTGCGTGCGTGCGTGCGTGCGTGCGTGCGTGCGTGCGTGCGTGCGTGCGTGCGTGCGTGCGTGCGTGCGTGCGTGCGTGCGTGCGTGCGTGCGTGCGTGCGTGCGTGCGTGCGTGCGTGCGTGCGTGCGTGCGTGCGTGCGTGCGTGCGTGCGTGCGTGCGTGTGTGTGTGTGTGTGTGTGTGTGTGTGTGTGTGTGTGTGTGTGTGTGTGTGGTGCGCTGCGCTGTTCCCTATACCCCTAACGTGCCCCTCCTCCCTCCGTGCCGGCAGTGTTCGTTCTTCTTCTCGTGCGTCTGGTCGTTTGGCGGCTCCTGTGATGACGCTGGCCGAGAGAAGTTTGACGCCATAATGCGCCAGCTGATCGCGGCCACCGTCACCGACCAGCTGCGGGTCAGTGACGTGACGTCTCCCGGGGGGGGGGGGGGGGGTGGTCCTCGTCACCGACCAGCTGCGGGTCAGTGGTGTGGCGTCCGTGGTGGTCTACCGAGTCAGGTCAGGCGGCCTGTTGCCGGGCTGACCAGCGGCCACTGAGCCATACGTGCCAGACGTCACGCGGAACACGAGGTCACGCGAATCGGGTACAGTCTGCCACGGAACTCTGCCGCTCGGTTTGGGCTGGCTTCCGGACGACATTTGTCAGCAATACCGCCGCCTGATCTCTGTCCTGGTCTGGTGTATTTACTTACTGGAACGGCAGACCACTTGGGACCCTAATTTTCGGCGATAACTTTTTAAAGAACCATTTGGCATGAACGAATGTCTCGCAATGGATATTCAGACCCTGCGCCAATTTTCGGTTATCCGGTTAATTTCGTTTAATGTTAAACAGATATTTGGGGCACTTGCCATTCACTCGTAATGTTAAAACTCACGCAGGGAATTCAATCGGTAGGTAGAGGCTATCGTGAAAGGGTGGAGCTATGCTCTGACGTCAGAGCTTAGCTCCGCCCTGGCTGACCTTGAACCGAGAGGTTGCGAGTGCTGGGCGGAGTCAAGGGCGGAACTACGGAGGTACCAGGCGTTAGCCTCTATCCCAGCTCCCATTATCTTTAACATTCGAGTGAAGAGAAATTCACTCATGCTAGTTGATGCATTCAAAATGAATCCCGAAAATTAGGGTCCCAAGCGGTCTGCCGTTCACGATGCATTCAAAATGAATCCCCGAAAATTAGGGTCCCAAGCGGTCTGCCGTTCACAATAGTTAGTTATGTGGTATTGATACACATCAGGGCTTTCAAGAATAACGCCGGTAGAAG
>JAXIVJ010018602.1:7500-15000 GCA_036785665.1 Chirona hameri
ATGTTGCTGATGATGTTGCTGATGATGTTGCTGATGATGTTGATGATGATGTTGATGATGATGTTGATGATGATGTTGATGATGATGTTGATGATGATGTTGCTGATGATGTTGCTGATGATGTTGCTGATGATGTTGCTGATGATGTTGCTGATGATGTTGCTGGTGATGTTGCTGATGATGTTGCTGATGATGTTGCTGATGATGACGTGAGACGGTGTGGTATGCCCGGAGGCGGTGTTGTATGCCCGGAGGCGGTGTTGTATGCCCGGAGGCGGTGTGGTATGCCCGGAGGCGGTGTTGTATGCCCGGAGGCGGTGTTGTATGCCCGGAGGCGGTGTGGTATGCCCGGAGGCGGTGTTGTATGCCCGGAGGCGGTGTTGTATGCCCTGAGGCGGTCTGGTATGCCCGGAGGCGGTGTAGTATGCCCGGAGGCGGTGTTGTATGCCCGGAGGCGGTGTGGTATGCCCGGAGGCGGTGCAGTATGCCCGGAGGCGGTGTTGTATGCCCGGAGGCGGTGTGGTATGCCCGGAGGCGGTGTAGTATGCCCGGAGGCGGTGTTGTATGCCCGGAGGCGGTGTGGTATGCCCGGAGGCGGTGTAGTATGCCCGGAGGCGGTGTTGTATGCCCGGAGGCGGTGTGGTATGCCCGGAGGCGGTACAACACCGCCTCCGGGCATGATGATGATAATGATGATGTTGCTGATGATGTTGATGATGATGTTGATGATGATTTTGATGATGATGTTGATGATGATGTTGATGATGATGTTGATGATGATGTTGCTGATGATGTTGCTGATGATGTTGCTGATGATGTTGCTGGTGATGTTGCTGATGATGTTGCTGATGATGTTGCTGATGATGACGTGAGACGGTGTGGTATGCCCGGAGGCGGTGTTGTATGCCCGGAGGCGGTGTTGTATGCCCGGAGGCGGTGTGGTATGCCCGGAGGCGGTGTTGTATGCCCAGAGGCGGTGTTGTATGCCCGGAGGCGGTGTGGTATGCCCGGAGGCGGTGTTGTATGCCCGGAGGCGGTGTTGTATGCCCTGAGGCGGTCTGGTATGCCCGGAGGCGGTGTAGTATGCCCGGAGGCGGTGTTGTATGCCCGGAGGCGGTGTGGTATGCCCGGAGGCGGTGCAGTATGCCCGGAGGCGGTGTTGTATGCCCGGAGGCGGTGTGGTATGCCCGGAGGCGGTGTAGTATGCCCGGAGGCGGTGTTGTATGCCCGGAGGCGGTGTGGTATGCCCGGAGGCGGTGTAGTATGCCCGGAGGCGGTGTTGTATGCCCGGAGGCGGTGTGGTATGCCCGGAGGCGGTACAACACCGCTTCCGGGCATGATGATGATAATGATGATGATGATGATGATGATGATGATGATAATGATGATGATGATGATGATGATGATGATGATGATGATGATGATGATGATGATGATGATGATGATGATGATGATGATGATGATGATGATGATGATGATGATGATGATGATGATGTTGCTGATGATGATGTCGCTGATGATGATGTTGCTGATGATGATGTTGTTGATGATGTTGCTGATGATGTTGCTGATGATGTTGCTGATGATGTTGCTGATGATGTTGATGATGATGTTGATGATGATGTTGATGATGATGTTGATGATGATGTTGATGATGATGTTAATGATGATGTTGCTGATGATGTTGCTGATGATGTTGCTGATGATGTTGCTGGTGATGTTGCTGATGATGTTGCTGATGATGTTGCTGATGATGACGTGAGACGGTGTGGTATGCCCGGAGGCGGTGTTGTATGCCCGGAGGCGGTGTTGTATGCCCGGAGGCGGTGTGGTATGCCCGGAGGCGGTGTTGTATGCCCGGAGGCGGTGTTGTATGCCCGGAGGCGGTGTGGTATGCCCGGAGGCGGTGTTGTATGCCCGGAGGCGGTGTTGTATGCCCTGAGGCGGTCTGGTATGCCCGGAGGCGGTGTAGTATGCCCGGAGGCGGTGTTCTATGCCCGGAGGCGGTGTGGTATGCCCGGAGGCGGTGCAGTATGCCCGGAGGCGTTGTTGTATGCCCGGAGGCGGTGTGGTATGCCCGGAGGCGGTGTAGTATGCCCGGAGGCGGTGTTGTATGCCCGGAGGCGGTGTGGTATGCCCGGAAGCGGTGTAGTATGCCCGGAGGCGGTGTTGTATGCCCGGAGGCGGTGTGGTATGCCCGGAGGCGGTACATCACCGCCTCCGGGCATGATGATGATAATGATGATGATGATGATGATGATGATGATGATGATGATGATGATGATGATGATGATGATGATGATGATGATGATGTTGCTGATGATGATGTTGCTGATGATGATGTTGCTGATGATGATGTTGTTGATGATGTTGCTGATGATGTTGCTGATGATGTTGCTGATGATGTTGCTGATGATGTTGATGATGATGTTGATGATGATGTTGATGATGATGTTGATGATGATGTTGATGATGATGTTGCTGATGATGTTGCTGATGATGTTGCTGATGATGTTGCTGATGATGTTGCTGATGATGTTGCTGGTGATGTTGCTGATGATGTTGCTGATGATGTTGCTGATGATGACGTGAGACGGTGTGGTATTCCCGGAGGCGGTGTTGTATGCCCGGAGGCGGTGTTGTATGCCCGGAGGCGGTGTGGTATGCCCGGAGGCGGTGTTGTATGCCTGGAGGCGGTGTTGTATGCCCGGAGGCGGTGTGGTATGCCCGGAGGCGGTGTTGTATGCCCGGAGGCGGTGTTGTATGCCCTGAGGCGGTCTGGTATGCCCGGAGGCGGTGTAGTATGCCCGGAGGCGGTGTTGTATGCCCGGAGGCGGTGTGGTATGCCCGGAGGCGGTGCAGTATGCCCGGAGGCGGTGTTGTATGCCCGGAGGCGGTGTGGTATGCCCGGAGGCGGTGTAGTATGCCCGGAGGCGGTGTTGTATGCCCGGAGGCGGTGTGGTATGCCCGGAGGCGGTGTAGTATGCCCGGAGGCGGTGTTGTATGCCCGGAGGCGGTGTGGTATGCCCGGAGGCGGTACAACACCGCCTCCGGGCATGATGATGATAATGATGATGATGATGATGATGATGATGATGATGATGATGATGATGATGATGATGATGATGATGATGATGATGATGATGATGATGATGATGATGATGATGATGATGATGATGATGATGATGATGATGATGATGATGATGATGATGATGATGATGATGATGATGATGATGATGATGATGATGATGATGTTGCTGATGATGATGTCGCTGATGATGATGTTGCTGATGATGATGTTGTTGATGATGTTGCTGATGATGTTGCTGATGATGTTGCTGATGATGTTGCTGATGATGTTGATGATGATGTTGATGATGATTTTGATGATGATGTTGATGATGATGTTGATGATGATGTTGATGATGATGTTGCTGATGATGTTGCTGATGATGTTGCTGATGATGTTGCTGGTGATGTTGCTGATGATGTTGCTGATGATGTTGCTGATGATGACGTGAGACGGTGTGGTATGCCCGGAGGCGGTGTTGTATGCCCGGAGGCGGTGTTGTATGCCCGGAGGCGGTGTGGTATGCCCGGAGGCGGTGTTGTATGCCCGGAGGCGGTGTTGTATGCCCGGAGGCGGTGTGGTATGCCCGGAGGCGGTGTTGTATGCCCGGAGGCGGTGTTGTATGCCCTGAGGCGGTCTGGTATGCCCGGAGGCGGTGTAGTATGCCCGGAGGCGGTGTTGTATGCCCGGAGGCGGTGTGGTATGCCCGGAGGCCGTGCAGTATGCCCGGAGGCGTTGTTGTATGCCCGGAGGCGGTGTGGTATGCCCGGAGGCGGTGTAGTATGCCCGGAGGCGGTGTTGTATGCCCGGAGGCGGTGTGGTATGCCCGGAAGCGGTGTAGTATGCCCGGAGGCGGTGTTGTATGCCCGGAGGCGGTGTGGTATGCCCGGAGGCGGTACAACACCGCCTCCGGGCATGATGATGATAATGATGATGATGATGATGATGATGATGATGATGATGATGATGATGATGATGATGATGATGATGATGATGATGATGATGATGATGATGATGATGATGATGATGATGATGATGATGATGATGATGATGATGATGATGATGATGATGATGATGATGATGATGATGATGATGATGATGTTGCTGATGATGATGTTGCTGATGATGATGTTGCTGATGATGATGTTGTTGATGATGTTGCTGATGATGTTGCTGATGATGTTGCTGATGATGTTGCTGATGATGTTGATGATGATGTTGATGATGATGTTGATGATGATGTTGATGATGATGTTGATGATGATGTTGCTGATGATGTTGCTGATGATGTTGCTGATGATGTTGCTGATGATGTTGCTGATGATGTTGCTGGTGATGTTGCTGATGATGTTGCTGATGATGTTGCTGATCATGACGTGAGACGGTGTGGTATGCCCGGAGGCGGTGTTGTATGCCCGGAGGCGGTGTTGTATGCCCGGAGGCGGTGTGGTATGCCCGGAGGCGGTGTTGTATGCCCGGAGGCGGTGTTGTATGCCCGGAGGCGGTGTGGTATGCCCGGAGGCGGTGTTGTATGCCCGGAGGCGGTGTTGTATGCCCTGAGGCGGTCTGGTATGCCCGGAGGCGGTGTAGTATGCCCGGAGGCGGTGTTGTATGCCCGGAGGCGGTGTGGTATGCCCGGAGGCGGTGCAGTATGCCCGGAGGCGGTGTTGTATGCCCGGAGGCGGTGTGGTATGCCCGGAGGCGGTGTAGTATGCCCGGAGGCGGTGTTGTATGCCCGGAGGCGGTGTGGTATGCCCGGAGGCGGTGTAGTATGCCCGGAGGCGGTGTTGTATGCCCGGAGGCGGTGTGGTATGCCCGGAGGCGGTACAACACCGCCTCCGGGCATGATGATGATAATGATGATGATGATGATGATGATGATGATGATGATGATGATGATGATGATGATGATGATGATGATGATGATGATGATGATGATGATGATGATGATGATGATGATGATGATGATGATGATGATGATGATGATGATGATGATGATGATGATGATGATGATGATGATGATGATGATGATGATGATGATGATGATGATGATGATGATGATGATGATGATGTTGCTGATGATGATGTTGCTGATGATGATGTTGCTGATGATGATGTTGTTGATGATGTTGATGATGATGTTGCTGATGATGTTGCTGATGATGTTGCTGATGATGTTGATGATGATGTTGATGATGATGTTGATGATGATGTTGATGATGATGTTGATGATGATGTTGATGATGATAATGATGATGATGATGATGATGATGATGATGATGATGATGATGATGATGATGATGATGATGATGATGATGATGATGATGATGATGATGATGATGATGATGATGATGATGATGATGATGATGATGATGATGATGATGATGATGATGATGATGATGATGATGATGATGATGATGATGATGATGATGATGATGATGATGATGATGATGTTGCTGATGATGATGTTGCTGATGATGATGTTGCTGATGATGATGTTGTTGATGATGTTGCTGATGATGTTGCTGATGATGTTGCTGATGATGTTGCTGATGATGACGTGAGACGGTGTGGTATGCCCGGAGGCGGTGTTGTATGCCCGGAGGCGGTGTTGTATGCCCGGAGGCGGTGTGGTATGCCCGGAGGCGGTGTTGTATGCCCGGAGGCGGTGTTGTATGCCCGGAGGCGGTGTGGTATGCCCGGAGGCGGTGTTGTATGCCCGGAGGCGGTGTTGTATGCCCTGAGGCGGTCTGGTATGCCCGGAGGCGGTGTAGTATGCCCGGAGGCGGTGTTGTATGCCCGGAGGCGGTGTGGTATGCCCGGAGGCGGTGCAGTATGCCCGGAGGCGGTGTTGTATGCCCGGAGGCGGTGTGGTATGCCCGGAGGCGGTGTAGTATGCCCGGAGGCGGTGTTGTATGCCCGGAGGCGGTGTGGTATGCCCGGAGGCGGTGTAGTATGCCCGGAGGCGGTGTTGTATGCCCGGAGGCGGTGTGGTATGCCCGGAGGCGGTACAACACCGCCTCCGGGCATGATGATGATAATGATGATGATGATGATGATGATGATGATGATGATGATGATGATGATGATGATGATGATGATGATGATGATGATGATGATGATGATGATGATGATGATGATGATGATGATGATGATGATGATGATGATGATGATGATGATGATGATGATGATGATGATGATGATGATGATGATGATGATGTTGCTGATGATGATGTTGCTGATGATGATGTTTGCTGATGATGATGTTGTTGATGATGTTGCTGATGATGTTGCTGATGATGTTGCTGATGATGTTGCTGATGATGTTGATGATGATGTTGATGATGATGTTGATGATGATGTTGATGATGATGTTGATGATGATGTTGATGATGATGTTGATGATGATGTTGATGTTGATGATGATGTTAATGATGATGTTGATGATGATGTTGATGATGATGTTGCTGATGATGTTGCTGATGATGTTGCTGATGATGTTGCTGGTGATGTTGCTGATGATGTTGCTGATGATGTTGCTGATGATGTTGCTGATGATGACGTGAGACGGTGTGGTATGCCCGTTTGCGGTGTTGTATGCCCGGAGGCGGTGTTGTATGCCCGGAGGCGGTGTGGTATGCCCGGAGGCGGTGTTGTATGCCCGGAGGCGGTGTTGTATGCCCGGAGGCGGTGTGGTATGCCCGGAGGCGGTGTAGTATGCCTGGAGGCGGTGTTGTATGCCCGGAGGCGGTGTGGTATGCCCGGAGGCGGTGTAGTATGCCCGGAGGCGGTGTTGTATGCCCGGAGGCGGTGTGGTATGCCCGGAGGCGGTACAACACCGCCTCCGGGCATGATGATGATAATGATGATGATGATGATGATGATGATGATGATGATGATGATGATGATGATGATGATGATGATGATGATGATGATGATGATGATGATGATGATGATGATGATGATGATGATGATGATGATGATGATGATGATGATGATGATGATGATGATGATGATGATGATGATGATGATGATGATGATGATGATGATGATGATGATGATGATGATGATGATGATGATGATGATGATGATGATGATGATGATGATGATGATGATGATGATGATGATGATGATGATGATGATGATGATGATGATGATGATGAAGATGATGATGATGATGATGATGATGATGATGATGATGATGATGATGATGATGATGATGATGATGATGATGATGATGATGATGATGATGATGATGATGATGTTGCTGATGATGATGTTGCTGATGATGATGTTGCTGATGATGATGTTGTTGATGATGTTGATGATGATGTTGCTGATGATGTTGCTGATGATGTTGCTGATGATGTTGATGATGATGTTGATGATGTTGATGATGATGTTGATGATGATGTTGATGATGATGTTGA
>JAXIVJ010018603.1:0-22663 GCA_036785665.1 Chirona hameri
CGAGGGAGGGCGAGGGAGGGCGAGGGAGGGCGAGGGAGGGCGAGGGAGGGCGAGGGCGAGGGCGAGGGCGAGGGCGAGGGAGAGGGAGAGGGAGAGGGAGACGCTGCCGGCTACAGTGGCTGGGTGTGACGTCACTAGCCGAGGACTGATGTGACGTCATACAAAGGCGTTTTTGTGGGGGGTGGGGGCAAATCCATTGGGGTATTTTTTTAAGTTGTTGAGCGGGGGGGGAGGGTAGCGGGACTTCAGCCGTCAGCGCAAAGTTGTTGACGGGGGGGGGGTGTAGCAAGCCGTCAGCGAAAACTTGTTGACCGGGGGTGGGGGTAGAGCGCGCCGTCAACCACTGTACGTCAAACCATTTTTTTAGGGGGCGGGGACAAGTCATTGTTGCAGGACCTTTGGGGGGGAGGGGGCATGACCTTTTTGCTCCCCCCACCCCCCACCCACCCTGCGTGTGCGTGTGCGTGTGCGTGTGCGTGTGCGTGTGCGTGTGCGTGTGCGTGTGCGTGTGTGTGTGCGTGTGCGTGTGCGTGTGCGTGTGCGTGTGCGTGTGCGTGTGCGTGTGCGTGTGCGTGTGCGTGTGCGTGTGCGTGTGCGTGTGCGTGTGCGTGTGCGTGTGCGTGTGCGTGTGCGTGTGCGTGTGCGTGTGCGTGTGCGTGTGCGTGTGCGTGTGCGTGTGCGTGTGCGTGCGCGTGGCGCGCATCCCCACGAATGTCATGGCCAGGGCGGCCAATGGAGCTATGAGACCTGAAGGGATGAAATCGATCCCATTCAATGTGCATAATTTGCAGAGGCCCTCTTGTGTATTTGTGTTATATTTGCTGCCCTCGTCAGATGTGGTGGCATTTGCCCTCTGTTTGGTGCTCACTGTTCAGTAATCCCATGTGAATGCATTGCAGGTCAGCCAGTGCTCCGGAACGGTGAGGAGTAGTGATGACGTCATGGTGGTGTCAGGTCACCGGCTGAGGCCGCCGGGGAAGTCTGTGGTTGCATGCGCGGTCATAACATGAGGCTCAGTTCCTAGTCGGCTGCAGAAACTTGATGCTTGGTTGCGATGGTTACCACTTACCAAGTGTCCCCCTTTGCTTCCAGCTGTGGTCGCTTGTCTTATCCCGTTTTTGAACGAGCAGGCTTTCGGGGAAATGTGCCACTTTTCTAGAATATCCTGTGTGTATATAATTTTGATAGAATCGTTTGTGAAAAGCTAAAACCACCGCTAGCACTAGTTTTGTGAACACTATGAAGACAAAAACATTGCTTTCCAAAAGAAGTAGGTAATTCGTGCAAGTAAATGGACCACAACAACTAAATTGACGCTACAAAACACAACTAAACACAACAAATATCGGAACGATAGCGAAGAACATATGATCATTGATCATGACCATGTAGACAAATTTAACGCCAGGCCCTTTTGCCCATTAGCTATTTAAAATGTAAAGAGTGAGACAATTTTTTACTATTTGAAGCTCGAGTGTATCTGCAAAAAAAATATCAGCACAACAATTGTGGTTGAAGGATGTAATCGAGAAATAGTGCTATTGATAACACAGTTCAGTGAGAAGCAATGCTGTTCGGGGATAGGCCAGCCTCTGCATGCTTTGCAGGAGTTCCGTCTTCCAGCGCAATAGTTAATGTTCTTAGCAAGCTTCTGCTTTGGACAGAGTTGATTGTTTCCGACTTTGCATTGTTTGCTGCTGCTGCTGCTGCTGTACAAATGTGGAATAAGCGCTGTACTTAGGTATTTGGATAACCAATTATGAATATTATACACTGTTAGAAAAGTTTAGCACAATAGAGGTGCCTTTGAATTGACTCATGTTCAGTACCCTGCGAGTGCTAACCCTAGCAGCCTAGTGGTTCTTTCTCGACTCTTGACTTAGCACCCCGGTGCTTTTGCTAGTATAAATGATAGTTTAGCACCCCCGACCTAAATGTAGTACCCTATACCTGTTAGACCAATTTGCAGTTTATTAGCGGTGCTAAGCAAACAAAAAATATGCTACCCAATACCCATAGCACACGTTGAGCATATTTTACACTAACGCTAGCACTGACTCGACGTTAATGATAGCCTGCTGGTGAGCTGAAATTCTGCTGGGGCTGCAACGATGCTAGGGTTAGCACAGTCGTGTTAATATAAGACACATTAGGTCTTAACCTCAACGTGCTCTCTGAAGCACTAAATTGTTGAGAGAATATAGCTGAAAAGGCGCATCAGGGCATAGCAAGTTGTGCTAAAGCGTTAACCCGCACACTGCAGGGGCTTTGCGCCGAACACGAACTGCAGGGGGGTTGATATCCGCCCCCCCCCCTGATATCTCGAAAACTAAGCAACGTAGCGAGAAGCAGAAAAAGGCATTTGATAGCTTCATACATGTTCTATCGAAAGTATGCAGTGTTTTTTTAAGTCAGGTCAAAATTGAGGTCACCAGAGGTCATCAAAGGTCAACTTTTCCAGTTTTTCCTGTTTTAGGACATCGCTCCAGAAATTCCCATATATCTCAGAAACGATGATAGTTAGAAACAAACGGAAAAAATGAAACGACAGCCAGTGAAATTTATAATCGCTAAGGTGTCCTCAGATTTGATCTCAGATCAATATTTGAGGCGCCAGAGGTCAAAAAGGAAAAAAAAGAAAGTTTGTTTTGCTAAATCGTGTTTTGCTATTAACTTTTTGCTTAATAAAGATAACGGAAAACTGTTTACGCCATTGTGTTTATCTTGTCAAGGCGCTTTGAATGATATATATGGTGACCTTGTTAAGTCAACTTCACAATTTGACCTAAGGTCAAGGTCAAGTGGTGACCCAAGTAGGGCATGTTGCATATGGGAAGACGTGTCTCGACGAGACAAACACATTGATGTCTGTTTTACTTCTCTATCTTCATTATGTCGAGAGTTATTGACGAAAAAGTGATGGTGACCTCGCATGACCTCAAATGACCCAATAGGGGTCACTGAACAAAACTTACATTTGGATCATCAAGAATATCCTATAATAACATGATCCAGAAGTAATTGGACTAGTACCATGCATATCCTTGAAATAGGAAGCATTTGTATATTTCCCCATTCACTTATTATGGGGAGGTTACGAAATTGACCTGACCTTAGGTCACCGATATCAAAATTACGAGTTATACGAATTGTAAGTACTGATGCCCTCATGACATCCTGTAAGTTTCAACCTGATCAGTGAAAACCTCTGGCTTTGGCACAACTGCAAACATTTTTGGTGGTGGGGTCACTTGACCTGGTCTGGTGACCTGACCTGAGATGACCCGATAATATTTTTTTCTTCTGAAAGTGTGCGCAATTGATGTCCTAACAGGTGTATCAAAACCCGGCGGCGCTGCGCGCCGCCGTTTTTTCTCTATCTTTGAAAAACCTGAAGGGGGGGGGGGGGGAATCACCCCCTGCAGTGCGCGGGTTAATATTCAGGGGCTGATCCAGAGGGGGAGGCAACGGGCTGGCAGCCCCCTTCAATGGAAATTGGCGTCCCTGCGCCGAAGGCGCAGGGGCACTAGTTTTGCACCGAAGGCGCAATCTGGGTGCCGCAGGTGCCCTCAAACCCATGGAGGGCGCCGCCAAGACCATGGAGGGCGCCCCCAAAAACATGGAGGGCGCCACCAAACCCATGAAGGGTGCCCTCAAACCAACCCATAGAGGGTGCCCCAAAACCCATGGAGGGCGCCCCCAAACCTATGGAGTGCACCCCAAACCCATGGAGGGCGCCCCCAAACCTATTGAGTGCACCCCCAAACCCATGGAGGGCCCCCTTAATTCCGGGGAGTACGCCCCGATGCCCCAAAAGCACCCCGAACTTCAGAACTTCGGAATGGCGCCCTCGAAACTCGGAAGCGCGCCCTCGAACGCGATTAGGCATGCACACCGAATGTGAGCAGGGTGCCCCAAATCTGAGGAGGGTGTCCAAAAATACATAGAGGGCGCCCCCAATCCCATGAAGGGTGCCCCCAATCCCATTGAGGACGCCCCCAATCCCATGGAGGGCGCTCCCAATTCCGGGGAGGGAGCCACAATACCCGAAAATCATCCCAAACTTCGGAAGAGCGCCTCGAAACTCGGAAGTGCGCCCTCAAACACGATGAGTTGCACCCCGAATCTGAGGAGGGCGCCCCCAAAATCATGGAGGGTGCTTCAAACCCATGGAGGGCGCCCCCAAATTATAGCGCTGTCAAAATGGTTTGGGTATGTACAATAATGAGTTATTTTGCCGCAATACTGCAATTTTCCACGACAACTTGCCGCACCTCATCACTATGGCCACTGGCGGATTCAGGGGGAGGGGGCATTAAGGGAAAATTACCCCCTTCCACAGATGAACATGGGGGAGCATTTAACCCGCGCGGCGCTGGGGGTAAATTTTAACCCCCCCCCCCCCCCCCACTCCCGGATTTTCTCAATAACTTTAAAACCATGAAAAATATCCACATCAAACTTAGTGTACCTTATGCAGCATGAATTCGACGTCTTCTGTCAAACTAGTATTGAAATTGGTGAAGTGGTTTGGGAGATATGGACGTTTTAATGACGTCATGTCATGCCATTTTTGGTGTAAAAACGTGAAATGTTTGTAAAATCATAGAAAATAGAGTTTTATGGAAATCGCAATAAAAATTTCAAAAGAACGGAAATAACATTCTCTTCCAAATAGCAATCTCAGATTTTCGAAATTTTGGATCTTTGACCCCAAAACATTCAAAAAGGTGATTTTTTCGGAAACAAACCCACACAAAAAAAAACATAAAAATATTAAAGAACCAGAAGATATATTAGAGAACCAAGAATGGACGATACTCAAACCAAATTTCACAGCAATATCTTTATTTTTGAGTGACTTATGGCACCCTAAGTATAAGTAACTCATGACGTAATTTTTTTAAGTTACGTTTTTGGGATTTGAGTGACCAGATACAGACAAGTAAATGCCTCCGCTGTATTTTTGAGACAAAGTTTGTCTAGAAACATGCCTTTTTTATTTAGATGAATCAATTTCAAATGTTTCCCTTTTTGTGACCAGATGTTGACCTGAGGGCCATTGTAGTTATAGTTAACGTTAGCCAGGTTGTGAACATGGCTACTACTATCGAACTATACGTGTAAAATAACCATACAAAATGTGTCGCATGACTTTCGTAGACCTGTGACCTTTTGTGACCTGACCTTGACCTTGACCTTTGCTTACAATTTAGTTTTTGCTTATGCGGGAGATGCATTATACATTTGAGAGCACTGTGTGAGATAATAGTCGCAATGTAAGGCTTTGGATGGAACGTAGGGCCCAAAAACCCAAATATGGCAATTTTGGCATTTAACCTGACTGTGACCTGACATGTGACCCTATTTTTTTAGAAATTCGGGTATGCGTTAGATTTGTCTCACTAAGAGCTTTCGATCGCTGTCTTGCGCGTATCGCTGCGGTGATTGGCTCGGAAGATACGAGGGGAGGTGTAAAATGTACCCACCCCCAGCGCCACGCGTTCGGCTGGAGACCCCAGCGCCGCGCGGGTTAATACAAGTATGCCGCCGCGCGTTCCTGCATTGGCTGTAAGAAGTGATAACTAGCCCGCGCCACGCGGGGGGGGGGGCAAAATCTGCCCCTCCCGGATTTTCTCAATAACTTAACACTATGATAGATATCGAATTGTAACTTTTAGTACTTTATGCTGCATCAATTATACGTGTTCGTACTAAATTTCAATGAAATCGATGTAGTACTTTAGGAAATATCACGTTCTATTGACGTCATGGCTTGCCATTTTTGGTGGAAAAACGATAAATGTTTGACAAATCGAGAACATCGAGTTTTGATACAAATTGCAAATAAAAACGTCGAAAGAAAGGAAATGACATTTTATTCAAAATGGCTATCTCGGATTTGTGTACTGTTGGGTTTTTGATCCCCAAAAATAAAATAAAATAATTTTTTTAGGGAAAAAATCCACAAAATCAATTGTTGATGATATTTAAAAAATGGAAAACCATATATTGGAGCACAAATCATGGATGATACCCACACAAAATTTCTTCTTTTTTTTTACTGACTTATGGCTCCCTAAGTTTACGTAACTCGTGATGTAATTTTTTGAAGATACGTTGTTTGGCTTCTAGTGACCACAGGCACGTAGCCAGGATTTCGTCCAGGGGGGGGGGGGGGCGGCGCCTCGAAAGGGCCCCTTCCCGAGTGTTGAAAGGGCCCCTTCCCAAGCGTTGAAAGCCCCCCCCCCCCCAAAAAAAAACGCATGAAAAGGCACGTTACAAGGCTGGAAAATGCAGTATGGCAGGTATGGCATGGGCCATACCAACGTTTAGGAGCTGGAGTTAGCAAACTGCCACATCAACTTTGGAACCAGCAACACGAATTTGGAATCAGCTATACCAACTTGGAATATTTTTTTAAGCTCAAGACCTGGAACTCTTAAACAAATTGCGCCGCGGAGCGGCGTGACAATTTTAAGTATTATGCCCTGGGTTGCTTTCTCATCGATGCGTTGCATTGCGTATGGTGCGGACCTCTAAAATTGTTATATTGTGCGTTTGAAAGTGCGGGGAAAAAGTGCTAAAGTGAACTATTTTGCCCAATAATATAGGAAAGTAGCAACTTAACACAAATGTGCAAAGAAACTGACCGATTTTTTGTCCTAACCCGCATATAATTGAATTTGTAGTTAAATTGCGCCGCGGAGCGGCGCGAAAATTTTGAGTTTTATTCCCTGTACAACTGCATTCTTACTGTTGAAAGGCCCAAGGTCCTTCAGATCGTCTAGGGGCCCCTCTGACCTTTTCTACGCCCTTCCGACCTGTTCAGGGACTCATCTGGGATCCGCGAAGCGAAAAGACATGATGTGGAGTGGGTGATATATATATATATATAATACAAAGAGGGCTTACTCTACAGGAAAAAATACAATCGGATCTTTCGGGTTTATTGTAGCACCCTGACGAAGGGTGTTACAATATACCCGAAAGCTCCGCTTTTAATATTTGTATTGTGGAGTAAGTCCTTTGTATTTAATCTTCATCTGGGATCTATCCGTGCTTTGACCCTTCCGGTCTCACCAGAGACTCCTCTGACCTTCCAAGAAGCCCCTCTTGTGTGTCAAGGGGCCCATTCGGTCTGTTCAGAGGTCCTTCCGACCTGGCCAGGGACTGCACTGGCTGCTTTGTCGCCCTGCCGACATGCTCAGGGGCAGGGGCGGCGGATTGCGGGGCGCAGGGTACCCCCCCTCTCAAAATGAAAATCCTGGGGAGGGGAAGGGTCATGTTGCCCCCAGATTGAGCAGGCTAAAATCTGGGGGGGGGGCAAAACTACCCTTTGCCCCCCAGGATTTTCGACTGGGGGGAATTTTGGGTATCCTGCCCCCGCAATCCGCCGCCCCTGCTCAGGGGCCCTCCGACCTGCCCAGGGGCTCTTCCAGTCTGGCTAGGAACTCATCCGGCATGTTCAAGGGGCCTTCCGACCGGCCCAGGGACCCTTTCGGTCTAGCCAGGGGCCCCTCTGACTTGCACAGCAGCCCCTCCGATCGGCCCAGCGACTCTTCTGGTCGGCCTGCGCTGGCTGCTTTGTCGCCCTGCCGACATGCTCAAGGGGCCCTCCGACCTGCCCTGGAGCCCCTCCGTGCTGGCCAGGGGCCACTTTGGCATGTTCAGGGGCCCTTCATACCCGCCCAGGGGTCCTTTCGGTCTGGTCACGGGCCCCTCCGATCTGCGCAGGGGCCCTTTTAACTTTCCAGGGGCCCTATGGTCTATCCAGGGGCCATTTAACCTTCTGAGGGGCCCTTCCGACCTAGCAAGGGACTGCGCTGGCTGCTTTGTCGCCTTGCGACATGCTCCGAGGGCCCTCCGACCTGCCCTGGGGCCCCTCCGTGCTGGCTAGGGGCTCATTCGGCATGTTCAGGGACCCTTCTGAGTTCTGACCCATCTAGGGCCCTTTCGGTCTGGTCAGGGCCCCTCTGCATAGGGGCCCTCTTAACTTCCCAGGGGGCCTCCAACCTTCTCAGGGGCCCTTATGACCTGGCAAAGGACTGGGCTGGCCGCTTTGTTGCCCTGTCGACATGCTCAGGGGCCTCTCAACCTGCCCAGGGGCCCCTCTGTGCTGGCTAGGGGCCCATTCGACGTGTTCAAGGGGCCCATTCGACGTGCTCAGGGGGCCCTCTGAACCGTTCAGGGGCCCTTTCGGTCTGGCCAGGGGCCCCTCTGACATGCACTCTCTTTTGAACGTCCAAGGGGCCCTCTGGTCTTTCAGAGAGGGCCCTGGTGGCCCTAAAGGGCCTCTGAAGTCCTCTAAACCCTCTAAAGACCACGCTTCGTGTAGTGAAGAGCCTATGATAACGTGCTTCGCGCGGTCTCGTCGACCCTTTTCGGCGCGCTGCGCGCGCCGAAAAGGGTCCTCGCGCGCCAAAAAGGGCCCTCCTGGCCTCCTGGGGGGGGGGGGGGGGCGGCCGCCCCCGCCGCCCTCCCCTTGGCTAAGTGCCTGAGTGACCAGATATAGATAAATAAATACCAGCGCTATATTTCTGATACAAAACTGGTCTAGAAACATGCCTTTTAATTTATATTAATCAATTTCAAATTTTGACCTTTGTGACCTGACCTTGACCTCAGGGCCATTCTATGGGGTCAGGTTGTGAAAATGGCTGCTACTGTTACGTGCTACTGTTACTGGCTGCTACTGTTACGAATTATACGTGCAAACTAACCCATAAAACACGTGTAGCATGGCTTTCGTAGGCCTCTTGACAATAGTGACCTTTTGTGACCTGACTCTGACCTTGACCTTGACCTTTGCTTAAAATTTCACTTTTGTTATGCGAGATATGCATTATACCTTTGAGAGCACTTTGTGCGTTAATAGTCGCAATCTAAGGCTTTGGATGGAGAGTACCATGTCCCAAAAACTCAAATACTTCAATTTTGACCTTTGACCTGACCGTGACCTTATTTGGAAAATTTCGCGTAAACTTTATATGCATCTCATTGAGAGATTTCGAATGCCCCCTTGCGCGTCTCGCTGCGGTTATTATTTCGGAAGATAACGAGGGGCAGAATCTTCCCCCAGCGTGTTCGGCTGAATATCACAGCGAGGTTAGGTGATAATTAAAAACTCCTCTCCCTTGTCAACGACGTTTTCGTACTGAAGATCCCACGCCCCCCCCCCCCCCTCCCCCCTCCGGTCAACAACTTTTTGATCTGACGACCCGACACTACCCCCCCCCCCCCCCCCCCCCGCTCAACGACTTATCGAGCTGGCGACCTGACGCCGGCGCCCCCCTCAGGTGCCAAAAAATGTGCCCCCGGCCTGCAGCCCCCCCCCCCCCCCCTCCTAAATGATAATCCTGGATCCGCCCCTGTCAATATTAACGAGTTGAATCGCCAATGCGTGACCGCGTGCCATTGTGCGTTGCCTTGACCCTCAGACAATGATAAATATGTTATCTGTATTATTCACACGGATCACGGATCAACCCCACCAAATAAAAAATCGCCGTTCCATGACCAAAAGACACTCCCTTCGGTTCTGAACCTATACTCCAGCTGCTGGATGAACTTAAGGCAGCGCTGAGGCGGTTTGAGGCCGTCGTCAATACCCAACACGTATCTCTGCACGTATACGAGTACAGCGCCGACACTTTCCGCTGTAACATCACATCAAGCACAGAGTGGGTCAAAACCACAGCCACCACCGCCTCTTCTTCTGTAAGGCACTCGGTGATGTTTAGCCCACATATACCAGAACAGCGTCCGAAACCATGACAGGACCCGATGTGTCGCTCTCACGCGTCAGGAAGACCTCCTACATCTTCAGCCCTATTTGACTGAGCAGCTGCTCGAGTACCTTGTCTGGAACAAAGATATCATATTGATGGCACCATTTCTGTACAGGTATTCTGCGCTAGAGCCGAGGATTCGCATTCTCAGGATTCGAAATAGTTCGAATCGATTCAAATCCGGGAAATATCCAAATTCCTAAAATAGGTATCTGAATCTTGGAAACCATTATTTCAAGTCCTCAATTACAAGTCAACGTCAGTCAATGGAAAACGCTGGTTACCCAGCCTTAAAGTAAACCCCATTCAATGGTGTGTTTTGAAGCAAAATATCGTTTTGTATTTGTGATTGAGGACTTCAAATAAAAATATTTAAGATTACAATACTGGTTTTAGATATTTGAATATACCTAACCTGCAGTGAATCGATTCAAATAATGTTGAATCCTGTGAATACGAATCCCCAGCTCATTCTATTGACTGGGGGCATTTTCCCCTGTCTATAACTGCGGAACCAAAGGTCCGTTTTTGGACGCAACATGCGCAAGTCGAGAGTTCTCAACGATCTGAATATATATATTTTTAAAATAAGGATTTCGAGGTCATTGGTGGGGTCAAAGTCAAGTAAAAGGTCAAAATCGAGCGTTTTCGCATGCTCGTCGCTATATTTCAGTGTTATAAAAAAACGGTGGTTTGTAGGGAATTATCTAAAAAATAAGTATTTCACATTTTCGGGTCCAAACTATAATTTAGCGGCATCAAGCCAGTCAGTTTAATAACCTAAAACCAGTGCAATATGCCAATCAATAACCAAACAATAATTAGCAAGCATACACATGTTAGGAGCAAGACTACCAACACACTGGAGATCGCATACCTCTAAGACATCGTGGTCGGGATGTCCGTGAGAGCTTTCTAAGACATCGTGGTCGCGATGTCCGTGAGAGCTTTCTAAGACATCGTGGTCGCGATGTCCGTGAGAGCTTTCTGAGACATCGTGGTCGCGATGTCCGTGAGAGCTTTCTGAGACATCGTGGTCGCGATGTCCGTGAGAGCTTTCTAAGACATCGTGGTCGCGATGTCCGTGAGAGCTTTCTGAGACATCGTGGTCGCGATGTCCGTGAGAGCTTTCTGAGACATCGTGGTCGCGATGTCCGTGAGAGCTTTCTAAGACATCGTGGTCGCGATGTCCGTGAGAGCTTTCTAAGACATCGTGGTCGCGATGTCCGTGACAGCTTTCTGGAAGCCGTTGACTCCTTCACGAAATAAGCCCTCTTCACCAGAAAGCTTTTCAAGCTCCTTTTGAAACTGCATTAGACTAGTGCAAACACAGCACCAATATGTATCACGATAGTGGAAATGCGTCAACACGTCGCAACACGTCCTCCCAGGAACCCACTTCGTTGGTCTGTCGCGAACTGGCGCGGAGACGCCGGAGTTGCACGTGCCACGCGTTCGATTGGCTTCCGGTCATGTATTAACCCTATTAGTAGCAAGCTCCTGACTGCCACTATTAGTGGCAAGGGGGGGGGGGGATTTGCCCCCCCCCCCCGGAGATCTCGTGATCCACCCGTCTGATTTGTACAAATCAAACGACGTTCGGTTCCCCTCAACACGATCTACATTTCTCTAAAAAATAGATTTCCTAAATCTTTGATAGGGGGCAACAGGGGGACAAAAACTAACACAATTAGAGCTATATTTGATCCACCACATCTGCCATGTTTAGCAACCGATTTGAACGCAACTAATGGGAATCGATAGATATTTAATTGGGGATTGATATATAACGTTGAATTTTGAAAATGCAAAAATCATAGGCGTTTGAAGGTCACTAAATATGGGGGTGAAATAAATGCGTAATAAAAACGTCTTTTGTTGGCTTTTTGGATAAATGAAATGGTGCGTTATTGTGACATCAGACGCAACAGCTATAAAGCATATTTGAATCCATAGGCGGTGCCAGGTTTGCGAAAAAGGGAGGCAAAATATATACAAAATAACTACCTGTAAACCTCCCCTTTTCAAGTCCCTGAAACCGCCTCTGCCGTGCAATATTTATTATAGTTCACTAACATCAACTATTTTTCACTTAGTTGCAATCACCGTAAACCTATGTAACTCCTTTATACTGCAGGCAGTTGGGAAGAAGCCGTGAAGATCGCATCTCCGTATTATCGCCAAATGTCGTCGAAAAACTCTAAAAACCGGGCCCTGGAACCGCCTCTGTTAAGGTTAGGAACTCAAAATTTGGCTCCATATGCGGAAATTAATTCTAAGAAAAGTACCAAAATTGCATTGCTTTGCTTCCAGCCGTTCCGGAGATATCTGCGAAAAACCTGAGGGGTCAGAGGAGTGCCATCACTAGACAGATGGGCGCCGTCACTAGTCGAAGGGGCGCTGTCACTGAACAGCGGGGCGCTGCCATTGGCTGGAGGGGCGCAGTCACTGGCCGGAGGGTCGCCGTCATTTGCCGGTGGGGCGCCGTCACTAGCCAGAGGGGCGCCGTCACTGGCCAGAGGGGCGCCGTCATTACCCGGAGGGGTGCCGTCACTGGCCGGAGGGGGACCCTCCGGCCAGTGACGGAGGGTCCCCCTCCGACCCTCCGGCCAGTGACGGAGGGGTGCCGTCACTGGCCGGAGGGTCTATGACAGGGGATGCCGTCACTGGCTACAAAAGCGGCGTCACTGGCCGGAGGGGCGTCCTCACTGGCCGGAAGGGCGCCGTCACCTGACCATAGGGCGGCACATGGCTAGGTAGCGGTACATGGCTAGGGGGCGGCACATGACCAGGTGGCGGCAACTGGCATGATGGCGGCATCTGACCTGAGGGTGGTGCCCCGCCAGAACGCGGTACGTGACTTAATGACGGGACCTGGCCTGAGGGCGGCACCTGGCTTGAGGGCGGCACCTGGCTTGAATGTGGCACCTGACCAGGGGGCGGCATCTGGCCTGAGGGCGGCACATGACCTGAAGGCGGCACCTGGCCCGCGGCGGTACCTAGCCTGAGGGCGGCTCCTGGTCTGAGCGCAGCAAATGTTAGATATCAAACCTCGGAAGCATGTCTATTTCCGCGCCTTGGGCACAGAAATTGGTCTGCTTACGGGGCCCTTCCGCGCCTTCGGCGCGGAGGGGGGGGGGGCGCAGAGGGGGAGGGCGGCGGCCGCCCCCGCCGCCCCCTGTATCCGCGCCTGTTTGAGAGAAAACCGAAGTAACTTGAACGGCTTATTTCATATTTGTTTCTGAATCTTAGGAACGTCATGAAAAGTGTGGTGGTGAAACTTCGATCTTGTCTTGAGTGAACCCCAACCCCCTATGCAGAATGTATTTGCATAGGTATTTCAGCTCTTCTCGTCTTGATCTGCCTTTTACTGAACCATATTTTCTTTATGACACAAAAACAAAGATATTATCAATAATTCTGATCAAATAGTGGGGCATGGCCCCCGCCCCCGCTCCTACGCCTGTGATTTGTTTTAAATTTGTTAAAACTGGCAAGTCGCAGCTGCTCCTCCGTTGCAACTTCTGGACTTAAGGGCCTCAGGTACTTTGAGGACCACGAGCCGCCACTGGAGGGGTGGGCAGAATCTGTCCCCTGCCACTAATAGGGTTAAATTAGCATAGCTTTGATGCTACCGTGCTTCTGTTAAATCCGTGAGTGTAATATAAGCACTTGTTGGGTGCTATTTATCCCGCCAAATCTGAAAAGCACTTAGTTGGTTCTTTCTCAAGCATCCCATGATTGTATTGTCATGCTAACAAATGTACAATCAAAGTAAGATGAGCTTACCAAACACTTCCTTCAGTGCTAGTTGACATTCAAACTTTTAAAAGTATATATTTTTGTAGGAGGAACTAGTAAACCAACACCTGAGCTTAGGGTAAGCACAGGAGATGTTTAACCCTATTAGTGGCGGGGGGGGGGGCAGATTCTGCCCATCCCTCAGGTTTTTCGCAGATATCTCACGAACGGCTGGAAGCAGACCGATTAAATTATGGGACCTTTCCTATAATTGAATTCCACATATGGAGTCAAAATTTAGAGTTCATAACCTTAACAGAGGCAGTTCCAAGGCCCGGTGTTTGGATTTTTGTCGGTGACATTTTGCGGTAATACGGAGATGCAAACTTCACGGCTTCTTCCTAACTGCCTGAAGTATAAAGGCTTACGGTGATTGAAACAAGTGCAAATTAGTTGATTTTAGTGAACTATAGTAAATATTGCACGGCAGAGGCGGTTTCAGGGACTTGAAAAGGTGGGTTTACAGGAAGTTATTTTTTATATATTTTGCCTCCCTTTTTCGCTAGCCTGGCACCATCTATGGATGCAAATATGCTTTATAACTGTTGTGTCCGATGCCACAATAGCGCACCATTTCATTTATCGGAAGAAGAAAAAAATGAAAAGACGGTTTTATAAGGGATTTATTTTACCCCCATATTTGGTGACCTGAAAACGCCTATTATTTTTGAATTTGCAAAAGTAACCGTCATATATCAATCCCCAATTCAATCTCTATCGATCCCCATTAGTTGCGTTAAAATCGGTTGATAAACATGACAGCTGTGTTGGATCACAAATACCTATAATATTTGTAGTTTTTGCTCCTCCCCCCATGTTGCCCCCTATCAATATTTATTTTTTTAGAAATGTAGATCATGTTGAGAGGAATCAAACGCCGTTTGATTTTTGAAAATCTTATGGGTAAATCTCGAGATCTCCGGGGGGCGGAATCCGCCCCCCCCCCCCCTGCCACTAATAGGGGTAGCCAGGAGCCTGCCACTAATAGGGTTACGATAGCATCATTTCTGGCAATATCGATTATTATTAGCAGACATCAAGTATCTTGTTACTTTTAAAACGAGACAGAGGGTGTTTTTGTGACTAAAAGTGCTACTGAAAGAAGCATTAAGCACCATGCCAGCTAAACTTTGATTGTACAGTGTAGTATATCAATTAGCTTCTGCGTGCTGTGTGAGCTGTGACACCCTTACACAATATTTTGGGACGACAGTTATATCGCATTAAGTCATGTGTAGTTTCTCGAAATCTCCGAACACAAATGCATTAAATCGGTCAATAACTACCAGTAAGGCGCTGTAGTCGGCGATGAACGAGCGAGCGCGAAGGAAATGTATGGTGAATTTCAACTCGATAGGGCAAGTTGTTTCTGAAATACAAAAAAGTGTGTATGTGCGCACGTGCAGAGGCACCCCACCCCCGACTTGTGGGAAAGAGGCGGCTGAGAGGTCCCTAACCACATACTGAATTTGAACACAAACGGCTCAGCCGTTCCTGAGATATAGAATAGGGGTGTACACGTGCGCGCGTGCAGAGGCACTCCATCCCTGGCTTGTGGGAAGGTGGTGGCTGAAAGGTTCCTAACCACACACAAAATTCGAACACAATCGGCTCAGCCGTTCCTGAGATAGAGAATAGGGGTGTGCACGTTCGCACGTGCAGAGGCACCCCACCCCTGGCTTGTGGAAAATTGGCGGCTGAGAGGACCCTAACCACACACCAAATTTGAACACAATCGGCTCAGTCGTTCCTGAGATATAGAATAGGGGTGTGCACGTGCGCACGTGCAAAGTCCTGAGTTGTGTGAAAGTGGCGGCTGAGGTGTCCCTAACCACAAATGAAATTTGCACATAATCTGCCCAGCCGTTGCAGAGTTATTGCGAGAAAACACTTGTCAACACCCCTCACGCGGCACGGGCCACGCGCAGTGGTAGTCACCCACATTAGTCGGCACTGGTCTCAAACAGGGTAGGTTATATGGGGCTGCTCAGCAAAGAAGTCCGCTTGTCAATCGAACGTACGGTTGCAGAGATATGAGCTTCTCAAAAGCGTCGCCACGGGTCGGGTCGGGTCGGGCCGGGCCGGGCCGCTCATATTCAGATTTTTTCCATATTTTATGTATTTATTTGTACAGACATGGGGTCTCCACTAGGCACAGTGGCTATTATGCCCCGATTCACGAATGACTAATGAACGTTTTAAATAAAAAATCGCACTCAATAGCTAACTACGAATACCCACATACATGATGCACGCATACACACATACACACTTACACACGTAAACAAAAAGCATTCACTTGCATGTAGCGCATGCTCATGCGTTTGACTAAGCACTCAGGGTATAGTGAAACCATAGGAGCTTCCTTACACATTGCGAAGTAATTTTTTCAAGTTGAGGGAGAAAGTCGCCTGGCGCATTCCATGCAGCTCGGTAGGAAGACTATTGTAGAGGTTTGGTGCCCTAACACAAAATCGTCGTTTACCGGCCTCCGTTTGACATCGAGGAACTGCGTACAAATGGTCCTGCCGAGTGTTTCGTTTCCTTTTCTCACGGTTAAATTGAAAAACAGCTGCGAGTGCATCTGGCTTGCCAATGCTGACAACTTTGTGTGCAAGGTTTAAGGTGAAAAGATCGACTAACTGTTGTAGCCGGAGCCAGCCCAGACGGTCCCAAAGGTTAGACACATGATCAAATTTTCGCCTGCCGAAAATGACCCTTGCTCCGACATTGAGTACCTTTTCGATTCGGTCCAAGTTTTTCTTCGAACCATTACCGTAGACTGAAATGCAATACCTGACTTTCGAGACCACAAGTGCTGTTACCAGTATGGTAATGACACAGTTACACCACGGAGAGACAAGCGAGCGCTTCGCGCTCGCTCGTAATCACAGCCTTTCTTTTCAACAACACCAGCAACACACACCAGACCTATTTCAGCACATAAACCGACAACAAAATAAATAGGTATTTGGCACAATGACGATATAGGTATCACACTCGCTGTAACTAGGCAACGCGTCCGCCAGCAAATGATGTGTGGTGCCTGAAAACAAACGGACACTGTGTTCATTTTTTTAGCAGGAAATGCGCCATTCACTGGTTGATCTCCTGAGAACCGGCAATAGTTGCAGTGCTGACCTAGCTCTGGTCTGTTGACAGTCCATGTTTGATCTGTTGACAGTCCATGTTTGATCTGTTGACAGTCCATGTTTGATCTGTTGACAGTCCATGTTTGATCTGTTGACAGTCCATGCTTGATCTGTTGACAGTCCATGTTTGATCTGTTGACAGTCCATGTTCGATCTGTTGACAGTCCATGTTTGATCTGTTGGCAGTCCATGTTTGATCTGTTGACAGTCTATGTTTGATCTGTTGACATTCCATGTTTGATCTGTTGATAGTCCATGTTTGATCTGTTGACAGTCCATGTTTGATCTGTTGACAGTCTATGTTTGATCTGTTGAAGTCCATGTTTGATCTGTTGACAGTCCATGTTTGATCTGTTGACAGTCTATGTTTGATCTGTTGACAGTCCATGTTTGATCTGTTGACAGTCCATGTTTGATCTGTTGACAGTCCATGTTTGGTCTGTTGACAGTCCATGTTTGGTCTGTTGGCAGTCTATGTTTGGTCTGTTGGCAGTCTATGTTTGATCTGTTGACAGTCCATGTTTGGTCTGTTGGCAGTCTATGTTTGGTCTGTTGACAGTCCATGTTTGATCTGTTGACAGTCCATGTTTGGTCTGTTGACAGTCCATGTTTGGTCTGTTGGCAGTCTATGTTTGATCTGTTGACAGTACATGTTTGATCTGTTGACAGTCCATGTTTTATCTGTTGACAGTCCATGTTTGATCTGTTGACAGTCTATGTTTGATCTGTTGACAGTCCATGTTTGATCTGTTGACAGTTCATGTTTGATCTGTTGACAGTCCATGTTTAGTCTGTTGACAGTCCATGTTTGGTCTGTTGGCAGTCTATGTTTGATCTGTTGACAGTCCATGTTTGATATGTTGACAGTCCATGTTTGGTCTGTTGACAGTACATGTTTGGTCTGTTGGCAGTCTATGTTCGATCTGTTGACAGTCCATGTTTGCTCTGTTGACAGTCCATGTTTGGTCTGTTGACAGTCCATGTTTGATCTGTTGACAGTCCATGTTTGATCTGTTGACAGTCCATGTTTGATCTGTTGACAGTCCATGTTTGATCTGTTGACAGTCCATGTTTGATCTGGTGTACGAGTGTGGCGCTCGGCCAGACATGGTGAACCGGCTCTGCCTCACTCCGCTCACACTGGCCGCCAAACTCGCCAAAAAGGACATATTCTTCCATATACTGAAGGTTCAGCGTGAGATCTACTGGCAAATCGGTGAGAAATGCACTGGTTTATGAAAATAAACTGTCGTTGACATATAATGTGATATAATGTTCTGCCCAAAGGGCACCCACCCACGAGATAACATTGAGATTATTTGTGTCATTTTAGTACTTTTTTCTCTCTCCAAAAACAGTAACTGGTTGTCAGTGGTATGTGCAATATAGCCGCCGATAAGTGTTATTATCATGTGATGTTGTTGATGATAAGTGTTATTATCATGTGATGTTGTTGATGCCGTGCTCGCCAGGGAACATCACCTGCGCGGCCTACCCGCTGTCGGGACTCGACTCCATCGACATGGAGACGGGAAAAATCGACCGCAACTCGGCCCTCAACCTCATCGCCTTCGGGGTATGTGGTCCATTGAACCTGTCTTCTGAACAAGGGATGTCGCAACCTCCACCGTCTCTTTGTTCTCCCTACTTAAAAATATGGTATGGTAAATGGTATTTGTGGCTTGTATACCTCTCTTCGCTTGCATGATATCTCTGTGTCTGTTCGTGACGTGAGGTGTGTGTCTGATGGCAGGAAAACATGGATCACCTGGACATGCTGGATGGCGTCATTATCGACCTGCTCGTGGCAAAGTGGAACGCCTTCGTAAAGCTGAAGTATGAAAACATCTATAGATAGGCTATAGTCTTCAAATGATTTAAACTTCCATTACGCCGTCTATATATACATATATTGTGTTTAATTCGCAGCTGCTTGTAGCAAAACCTACTAGTAACAAGATGCAAATATATTTTCAGGTTTAAAAGGATGATGATCCTATTCACAATCTACTTTCTGCTGAACCTGGCTTGCTTCACACTCCGTCCCGGACCCTGTATGAGCGGTTCCCAGAAGGCCAAGAAACTTAGCCGGACTTCAACTGGCGGGACGCAGACTGAGCTGTCCGGGCCGCCGCTTCCTCCGTTCTCCGCCGGCGCCGGTGGGCAACCAGCACCACCGTTGGCTTTCGGCACCTCCACTGAACGCCCTAAGCTGCCGCCTTTGGCCTATAACGTTACTATGGGGCCCAGTCCGCCGACGTCTGCCTCCACCACCGGCCTGCCTGGGGAGCCGCTGGCAGCCGAGCCGAGACGGGAGAAGAGACAGGCGACGGAGCTGGCCACCACCGTCTCCATCCCGACCGGCGGTACTAAGGGCGGGACCAGCCCGAGCCAGGAGCCGGGGCCGGCAGGTGGTACCGAGACGCTGACTTCAGCCGGCACCGTAGTGCCTCGGACACCCGCCAGTCCGCCAGCGGCGACATCGGCAGCCACCCTGCCCTCTGACAAAACTTCTTCCGCCGCCCTGCCCTCCGGCACGACAACACCGCTCGCAACCGCTCAGACTACTACCGGAGCCTTCACATCACCTGACTCGGGTCCCACCTCCGTACCGTCGGCGACCACCCAGACCGCGCTCCCGGACCAGCCCTCCTCGAAGAACTCGTCAGCAGCGTCCCCTGGAGGACGGACGTCTACCGCCAACAGCTCGTCGTCGACTTCCAACCTCTCGGAGGAAGGCTGCAGCTGTACGCTGTACCAATACCGCGGGCCGTGGGACGCGGTCCGATGGACGCTTGAGCTGCTCGTGCTGGTCGGCACAGTGGCGTATGTCCTGAACGCGCTCAACGAGGCCCGCTTCCTGGGGCTCAGTATGTTCATCGAGAACCTTGTAAGTGGCCAGCTAGGCACGTATACTTTCAGTGTGTAACGTCGTTGACCTGAAATGTCTCCCCCATGCTTTTCCATCTGGTGCAGTCATATGACAATTTGGTTCTTATGGGCAGCAATGGATTCATACTTGCAACCCAAAAATACAAAGAGCTAACAAAAGTTTCCATATCAAGAGCTTTCATGGCGGTTTCCATACCCTATCTATATCAGCGATGAACAAGGAGGTAGGATTATTAACTAACCATTCTAAAAGTTTGCCTCATGTCACTCGCTCTCCCATTTCCACGCTCCCTTCGTCCCCCTAACTTCTCTGTTGACTGGCACTGTTTCAGACGACGGTGCCATCGCGGGTGATCTTCCTGCTGTCCTGCCTGCTGAAGCTGGTGATGGTGGTGCTGCGGCTGGCCTGTCTGCAGGCCGCCGAGGACGTGGTGGCCGTGTTTGTGATGCTCGGAACCGCGCCCTACTTCCTCTTCTTCTGCCGCGGCTACAAATCGGTGGGACCGTTTGTCACCATGATCTACAAGATGATCGTGGGTGATCTACTCCGCTTCGTCACCATCTACACCGTGTTCGTCATGGGCTTCTCGCAGGGTCAGTGGTCAATGGATGTTGCAACTTTGTTGAGAGCATATATTATGGCCCCAGATACGTGTGTATAAACTTTTCTCGTGAGCATTTATCAAAAGCTGTATTTTACGTATCGGCTTATGTCATGGTTGATGGGTCTTTCTCGGAACCATGGGGTCCTTGGCATGCATTTTACCAGCCTTTCCAACATGAGAGTATATTCAGTAGGCATTTTCTGATGAAACTCAGTAGTGCTACTCTCAGGAATCGTGAGCGCGAGAAGTAGTAACAATCCATTTTAAATTTGTTTTATTATTTCCTGTGGAAAACCCGAACACACCATCAATCCACCTTACATTATCTGAGAAGTCTGTCTTACTCACCACCCGGCACTGAGCTTACCTGCCGTGGCACCCCCGTTTATTCCGCGTACTTTGATCGTCACCGTGGCCTATCGGTTCCAGCGTATTTCATCATCTACCGGTCTTACCAGCACCCGGACGGGGCTCCAAACCCGATGAAGACGCCGATACAGAGTATTATGCTCATGTTCCTCGCTTCACTGAACAGCTTCGGGGACTTGTACAACAATCTAAAGTACACCCGCCAAAAACTGGTTGGCCAGGTGAGGACATGCGTTCATCGAAACGTTATGATTAAACGAATCTTATCTTCAACAAACTTCATATTCGTGCTGAAAGAATGTTGCAAAATGTAAAGGAGCGCAGCCATTATTTGACCATATTAAGAATCGAAATATACCTACTGCGACTTGGCTGTTTCAGATATTATTCATCTTATACATGGTGAGCGTGGCCATTCTTCTGATCAACATGTTGATCGCCATGATGGGCAACACCTACCAAAGAATAGCGGAGATGAAGAATGAGTGGATGCGACAGGTAAGAATTACGCTTACGCTTATTGAGGTACTGTTTTCTTTGGCATAAAGACTTCTAAACCAGCCACGGTTGCATGGGAAATATGATTGGCGAGCTTTAAAGCAACGGAATGTTAAAAGCACATGTTCTAGGGCGGGGTTAAAGTCTGTTCCATGGTGGCAATGAGCTGGGGGAGGGAATCTTTGGTTATATCTGACTTCTGTGGTTATTTGGCTCACAGGCCCCCAGGGCGGGAATTCCACTTTTTTGTTGGTGGAGTACATATCTTTGCAAAGGAAGAGTACAAAAATAATCTGATGGCAGGCCAAAAATAAGAAATACTGATATACTAATGAATAATGATGAATACACTACCAAACCAATTTCCCCAGATAAAAATGTGCTGACAATTCTTGGTAGGTACCTTAACCTATGCACTCATGCAGACAAGCAATGTATACCTACCTAAGCACACGATTTCTTTTTCAAGACAACAATTCAGAACAATGCCAGGAAACCGCTACATCGGGGTCATAACCAGGAAATGTGTCTAGGAATAACATTTCAAATCATGAACTGACATTCATATCATATTCAAATGATTGCAATGCTACACAAAACAAAATACCCACCGTGAGATCAATCCACGTGTTCTTGGTGAGTTAGGGCGCGTAACCGCTTGGCAATCATCACAATAACCAACGTGTGCGTCCGACACCAACAAGCAATGACGCTGTAGTTCGCTACTCGCTACTATTCTATGGGCGAATGGCAAAACGTCACGGGAACAAGGGAGCTAACGGCCATCCATCTCTCCATGAAGCCAGTCGATCGGTCAAAACCGAATAGACTTCTGACGTCACAAAAGTGAGTCAACATGTTACGGAGATAACAGCAGATAACAGCATCCCAAGGCTATCACCGTCGTGTCAGGTGTGACTGCTCAGGGCTAGCACCATCAACTGGAGTTGTTGCAGCAGTTGGCCGCCAGGGACCGCTAGTGAACCAGGGTGTGATGACGTCGCAAGCACATGATACCAGTGAAATATTGAACGCTAAATGTGTATTTATTTATTTATAAATAAATAAATAAAATTTAGCGGTACTATTTGCTTGCGACGTCATAACACCCTGTTTCACTAGCGGTCCCTGGTGACCAACTGCTGCAACAACTCCAGTTGATAGTGTTAGCCCTGCTCAGTGCGTACTGCGCAGCACTGTGCAGTGCCGCCATTTGCATTGGGGGCTGGTGGCGTATTTTTGTTTGGTAGACAAAGAAGTGCCACATCTAGCGATAATTGGACGATGCCCACACCGAATTCCAAAGCAATATCTATATGTGGCGCTGCTTTGTCTACCCAAAAAATACGCGACCAGCCCCAGACGCGACCAGGCTCTATGGGCCTGTTCCAGTGGCGCCTCTAACCTCCTCTAACCTCCTCCATGTTGCTCCAACTTGCAACTGTCTGTGAAATATGATAGGAGAGTTGCAAGTTGGAGCGATTTGAAGGAGGTTAGAGGAGGTTAGATGCGCAACTGGAACAGGCACATATCATCTATGCCGACAAATGATTGA
>JAXIVJ010018604.1:0-22661 GCA_036785665.1 Chirona hameri
TGACCATGATTATAAATGAGACTGCTTTGCTACATGCTTTGTAAGATCGACAGTCGTTCCTATTGATGTGCTTGTTAAGATGGTCCCGTGAAAATTTTTCGGATGATTGAGGTTGAGGCAAGCCAATGTCTAATGTGTGACATGTTGATGAGTCTATCAGAGTGGACCCGGCGTGGACAGCCCAAAAAGAAGTGCTTCTTTGAATGTATCGCAAAGATGATCTTGAATGTGACAGGGATCGGCACCCAAAGTTGTCGCCCTCGATTTGGCAAAGCTAACTCCAATCACTGTGATTGTATGACGTAGACGCTCTGATGCGCAAGCAAGCAAGGCTTATGGCCATTGAGGATGTCTACGATGAAGACATGATTCAAGATATCCTGAAGGTCACGCGGACACATCCAAGGAAAGTTGAAGAGGCTTGTGGTCAGCAGGTCCTCATTTGACAAGGGTACATCAAGGGTAATCCAATCTGTACATTCTGTGCCATCTTCTAGTCTGCGAAACGATGACGTACGCTGATGTTGTTCAGGATGCGTCCTCCCATCTTGTGATGGTGAGTGGTCCATCGCTAACGTGCGAAGAGGGGTAATCCGCCGGTCCCTAGACACCTGCTGCCGCGTCGTATGCCACTGCACTTGGTGCAGCTGTTGTTCCGGGCAGTGCTGCCAGTGTGAAGCACTGCAGACTGTCAAGTCCTTCCGCTGTAATTGGAGCTAAGAAGTTTGGATATCCATCAAGGCTGTGGCGACCGTCAAGCGGTTTCTCATTCATTGTCGCGGCTCCCCGCCGGGTACAGGCGAGGGACGCCTGTCAGCTCCTACGTCTCGAGCAATCTGGTGCGGATGATGTGAAGGCGGAGAAGCTGCCGACCCGTTTCGACAGCTACGAGTCGTATCGCCTAGGACGTCATCCAACCCGTCTGCAAAGGTGAACCTGCTTGACCCACAGCTATGGGCATCAAGGACATGGTCGTCGGCCGCGCTTCTTCAGAAACGTCGGACTGTGGGGGTCCCGCCGATTGGGGGCATTACGCGTGAGTCGGGCAGATGGATTCGCTTCTTGGTAACTCGGAATGTTTATCTCTTATATTCATCATGCTCAAAATTAGTACGTTCAACTGCCAGTCGTCTAAAAGCTAATTGCTGGCGGAATTCACAAGTTGTGTGAAAGCATCTGATATAGTTTTCTTGCAGGAGCACTGGCTTTTCCATCTGATTGTTGCTTCACTAAATTAATATTCACAGTGATTTTATTTATTTCGGCCTTCGGTCGATTGATCCGTCGGCCGGTCTGATGGAGGGGAAAGACCGTTCGGTGGAGTTGCACGTGCTGTGGCGTAATGCTCTTGCTTCTCGCGTTAAGCCCATGACTTATGACGATGATCGCATTGTAGGCTAGGATGTAACCTAGGTCGGCACTAAATTATTTGTATTGGAGTATACTTGCCCTATAGTACACACCTGATTTGGACAGATATGTATATTACTTGGCCAACTAAAAACATAATTGACGGACTTTGACTCGCCGTATGTGTGTGTGCTGTTGTGATTTTTAACGCGGACATAGTGGAAAGCGACTGAGTTTGTAAAGAGCTTGAGTCATTTTGTAATGATTCACAGTTATCCATTGCAGATGTCATGCATCATCCCTGGTAATTCTAACGACACATGTTAATAGACGGACATGGCACGGAGTCATGGCTCGACCATATCGTCTGTACTAAAGGCTTCCTTGAAGTTATAGTGGTATTGCATTGATCACGCTATTTTTAGTTCTGATCATTTTCCCGTATTCATTAAAATTGAAATTCAGGGTTTGTGATCTCAATTCTGATATTTCTGGTGGCAGGGAATGGTTGAGAGGTGGGTCGTCGACTGGGCTTCATTGGGGACCAGACAACCTCCAGGTTACACGCCTTGCTGTAGAAGATAGTTTGGGCCAAATTGTTGTACGTATGAATTGATGCACTGTGGCGCTTGTTCCAGACTTGATCACTGTAGTGCTATTAATGCATATTACGAACACGTAATTACAATGCCTAAGAAGAGCCTCAGTGAGGCGACAAATATCGAAAATTAGGTTGCAAAACAAGACGGATATTTCTGGCTGGAAATTGAATATGTTCAGGACTGTCATATTCTTCTGTGTGATTGTGTACGCATTATGGGGCACTAGTGGGCAAACCCCGGGATGTGATATATTTATCTTCACTACTACGCTTAGCCCGGTCACGGTTAAATATGCATTACGCTATTGCTATGCGCATGAAAAGGAATTGAGGGCTAAGTCTCTGGCTAACAACCTTTGTTAAAATCCTTACAGTATGGCTGCATTCTGGAAAGAGGTGAAAAAGCTGAAATGCAGCCCGCCTCTCGCTCCATCGATTAACGGCATTTCGGGTGAGGGAAATATTGCTGACATGTGGAGGGATCATTTCTCAGAATTTTGAATAGTGTGATGAAATACAGAATGTATGGATTTGTTCTACAGTCGATTCTCAACAGTAAGCATGAATTTGAATGTATTTCTGTCCCTGAAGTTGCTAAGTCTATTGCTGAATTATCATGGGTCGTTCTTGCGGTAACGACCGGCTCACAGTGCTGAGAGACTTTACATTTGCTGGTGTTTCCTGTGCAACGCATTTGTCCTTATTTTTCACGAGTGATGGCTAAAACATAGCTATGTACCGCATTCATATTGCGAAGGTTGTATTGACACCTATTGTACAAGACAAAACTGGTAAATTACCTGAGAAAGATAACACCGGCCAATTGCCGTGGGAAGTGTCAGCTCAAAATTTTGGAAAGGACCATTTTGAAACCGCTCTTTGCACATCTTCACACGGGTCCATCATCAGTTTGGTTTCAAAGATAATCACTCCCACTGATATGAGCCATCTATGCGCTGAAGAGGGATAACAGATTATTATTTTGCGTAATAGCAGTCCGGTCTTTCTATGGCATCCTCGACGCACGTAAGGCGTTCGACCGGGGTAAATCACTGGAAACTTATGACAAGTTGCTTGATAGGGGTATGGACACTCATTTGGTGAAATTGCTTTGTTCCTGGTACGAGTCACAACAATTTCATGTCTTTGGGGGTAACGCCTTGTCGGAAGGATTCTTTCTGTCTCCAATGGTGTTAGACAGGGTGGCATTCTATCTCCCCTTTTTGTTTAATGTGTACCTGATGGATTATCTTACTCATCTCGACCAAAGTGGGTTTCTGGATGTCACTCACCAGGGGTATGTGTAAAATCACTTGTACTATGCGACGATATGGTCCTCCTTTCTCTGACCCCATTTGGTCTGCAAAAAAATGTTGAATATATGTGCAGACTATGCAAAAGATCATGACATTCTGTTAACACTAAAAAGACCGTTTGCATGGGTCATGCTCGCTAGGAAAATTTCGTAACATTGATTATTCTCGGATCACACTATGTGGTTATGCACTAAATTTTGTTGAGATTATAAATATCTTGGTGCTATCGAATTTCCAACACATATACCAGAGCCGATGACTCGGAAATCGTCAACAATATCGAGCAATTATGTTACAGGCTCAACTCACTCAGCCGCAAATTCGCTATGTGCACGTACTGGTAAAGATATTTTTGTACCAATAACCATTGCTCGAACGTCAGTTGCATGCATCTGTGGCATTCGTTTCATATGTCTGATCTAAAGAATTCGAAGGTGTGCTTCAACAACGCTTGCAAGAATGTTCTTTGGCTACGATAGGTTTTGCAGTGCCTCCATATGTTCGTCGCAAGAGCGCATCCTCTGGATATGATGCGATGTACCCGCAAATCTGTGTGGAACTTTGTGTCGCGTATGATGAAAATCGGATAATCGTATAATTGTCAGCGTTGGTTCATGAGTGACTTAGGCCTTGCATACGTTCCCTCGCGTAGGAAAGTATGGGTCCATAGCTTGTATGGCTGTTGAGTGTTTGATCTTGAGTGTTTGAACTTGAGGGTTTGGTAGGGTGGGGGGGGGGGGGCTGCTGAGCGGGGGTAAGATTTTTTTTTTTTTTTGCTCTCTCTCTTTCTATTGATCCTAGGTGAGCGGGCGCGAGGAGAATGGAATATCTCTCTCTACTCTCTCTCGTCGATCTCTCACTCGTCTAATCTCGTTCTCTCTCTCTCTCTCGTCTCTTCTCTCTCTCTCTCTTCTCTCTCTCTCTCTCTCTCTCTCTCTCTACATCTCTCTCTCTCTCACTCTCTCTCAAGTCTCTCTCTCTCTCTCGTCCGGTCTCTGCTCTCTCTCTTCTCACTCTCTCATCTCGGGTGGCTCTCTCGTCGATCTCATCTCCTCTCTCTTCTCTTCCTCTCGTCATCTCTCATCTTCTCTCTCTCTTCTCTCTCTCTCGTCCATCTCTTCTCGTCTCTCATCTCTCGATCTCTCTCTCTCTCTCATTCTCTCGCTCTCTCTCTCTCAGGGTCTCTCTCTCCCTCTCTTCAGTCGTCTCTCTCGACGGGATCTCTCTCTCTCTCTCTCTCAGCGGTCTCTCTCGGTCATCTCTCGGCTGATCTCGGTCGCTCTCTCGCTCCTCCTCTCTCGCTCTTTCTCTCTTCTCCTCTCTCTCTCTCTCTCTCCTCCTCGTCTCGTCTCATTCTCTCTCTCTCGTCATACTCTCTCTCTCTCTCGTCTTCTCTCTCGTCTTCTCTCGCTCGCTCTCTCTCTCTCTCTCTCTCTCTCTCCTTCTCTCTCTCTCTCTCTCTCTCTCTCTCTCTCTCTCTCTTCTCTCCTCTCTCATCTCTCTCTCTCTCTCTCTCTCCTCTCTCTCGCTCTCTCTCTCTCTCTCTCTCTCTCTCTCTCTCTCTCTCTCCTCTCTCTCCTATCTCTCTCTATCTCTCTCTCTCTCTCATCTCTCTCCTCTCTCTCTCTCTCTCTCCTTCTCTCTCTCTCTCTCTCTCTCTCTCCTCTCTCTCTCTCTCTCTCCTCTCTCTCTCTCTCTCTCTCTCCTCTCTCTCTCTCTCTCTCTCTCTCTCTCTTCGCTCTCTCTCTCTCTCTCTCTCATCTCTCTCTCTCTCTCTTCTCTCTCCTCTCTCTCTCTCTCTCTCTCCATCTCTCTCTCTCTCTCTCTCTCATCTCTCTCCTCTCTCTCTCTCTCTCTCCTCCTCTCTCCTCTCTCCTCTCTCTCTCTCTCGTCTCTCTCTCTCTCTCTCCCTCTCTCTCTCTCTCTCATCACTCTCTCCTCTCTACCTCATCTCTCAGTCTTCTCTCTCTCCACATCTCCCTCTCTCTCTCCTCCCTCGTCTTCTCGCTCTTCTCTCTCTCTCTCCTCTCCCCTCTTCCTCTCATTCTCTCTCTCTCTCTCTTTGAAAAGTTCATGAAGTCGGTCTAGCACTTGGGAGATAATGACATTTTAGTGATGCCATGTCACGCCTTTTTTGGTGAAATAACGATAAATGTTTGAAAATTAGTATAAATAGAGTTTTGAGGCAAATTGCAAATAAAAAGCGCCAAAGGAAAGTAAATGACATTCTCTTGAAAATGTGGCTATCAGATTTGATAAATTTTGAGTTTTGCCCCCAAATAATATAAAGCCAATTTGGGGAATAGTTCCACAATATCAAAAATTTTCACAAGTATTAAAATAACGTAATACATATTTAAGGACCAAGCGTAGAAAACACCCAAGTATAATTTCAAAACAAATTGGTCATATTTAATTCACTTATGACTCCCCACGTATGACTAATTTGCCAATTTCGGCGTACTCTATGTTTTCGATGCGTCTTATTGCGAACTTTCCAATTGCGGCGGCAGACCGCAGCGAAGCGCGGGTTAACAATTGTCAGAAACACTGAATTCACACTCTGAATTGCCATGACCTATTTTGGATACTCGTCAACCACTTAGCCGGATATTTTTTTATAATCAATTTATTCTGAATATTTTAATGGATGGATTTATGGGATCACAACCCTATGCCAAGCAGAGCTTGGTTGCGTGGGACTGACCCCTACACCCGATGACGTACTTCAATTTTTCAACAGCAGAATTTAGTGGCGAATGTTTAACGTGCTCGAAGTTGGAACACGGTCCGCCCAGCTCCTGATTTCATCTTCTGACCTGTTTGCGGCCGCTGCCACCGACCGCAGGTCATCCCGGTCAGGAGCGAATATCGAGCGTAGAAGCGACTCGAACCCACCTTGCCAGGGTGGACAAATGTCCTGCCCGACGGTTTACCAACTGAGTTGCGTGGGCGTAGATGAAGTGTGAGGTCACCAAAATAACTTATCACCATTTCTAAAGTGGAAATAATTTTACGGGTGGCCAGTGGTGGATGGGCCAGTGGTCGATCGGTGGATCTACGTAAGGGAAAATCAGGCAATTGCCCCCGCCCCCCCACCAATTTTTTTTTGGTAGGCAACGTATGCTTTTGCCCCCCCCCCCGCAACCGTTCTGGGAGGTTGTAATTTTTGTTCCGGGAAGTCATATCCCCCCCCCCGCCAATGACTCTTCTCTTTCGTTCTGGCGACCCGACGCCACCCCCCCCCCCCCCGGTGGTCAACAACTTTTCGCTGACGAAACGGAGCGAAGTTTCTCCTCCCAAAAACAAAACTTGAAACCTAGACCCGCCACTGAGGTTGCCCCCCTACACTTTTCAAAACGTTTCTACGCCTATGTGACCTGGTGACCTTAGGGGGTGTTCAAACCAATATTCCTTTACTAAAAAGGTTTACCCAGGAGAGAGAAACGACTCCCGGTGTGATGTCAGAGCATTTGGCATCAATATTTTGCAATATGGTAGCAAATAAACAAAGGCATATATGGCGCGTCGATTCTCGTCATTTATCTTCAGGAATATCGACATACTTGGAGCATGTCAGGGGCGGATCCAGGACAATTTTCGGGGTGGAGGGTGGGGGTCACATCATACGTCAAGGGGCTCCCGAGCTGAAAGGGGCCCGAACGTTTTTGCCGGTTTGAAAGGGCCTCCAGTCGGTCTGAGAGTGTATTTTCAGGTATGGTGTCGCCCTTGACAAGCATAAGAGGGCTCTCGTCAGGTCTGACAGTCACATACCGGTCTGAGAAGGCCCTTTTCAGACCTGAGAGGGCCCTATGCCAGTCTTGTAGGGCACTTGCAAAACTTTTGTGTCCCCTATGCTGATCTGAGAGGAACATTGGTAGGTCTGAAAGGGACCTCGGTCATTATAAGAGGGTCCTGCGCCAGTGTGAGATGGCCCTAAGGTTGGTAAGGAGGTCCCTCAGTCTCTTTGAGACTACTTCCGGTGGGCCTGAGAGGGCCCTTTTTAAGCCTGATAGGCACCTTGCCAGACTTGAATGGCGCTACGTCCGTTAGAGAGAGGGTCATTGCCAGGCCTGACAGGGCTCAGACCAGGCCTCATGTTCAGGCGGGCCCAAATGGCTCGCCTGGTGTCCGGTCTAGGGTCCTCTGAGGCCTAGTAAGGTACCTCTCAGATGGCTTAGAGCCATCTGAGGACTGTGAAGTGTCCTCTCAAACAGACGCAGGCCCATTTAAATCCCGTAAAGGGCCATCTCTGACTAGTGTAGGGCCCAGTCAGGACTGGGACTGGGCCTCTCAAACCAGCGTAGGGTCCCTCTAACGCTTGATAAGGCCCTCTTAGCGGGCGTATAGCCCTCTCAGGCCCGGCCAGGACCCTCGCAAACGACCCCAGGGCCCTTTCAGAACTGGCCAAGGCCCTCGCCGACAGGCGTAGGGGCTCTCTCAGACCCAGCGAGGGCCTATTCAGACCTAACAAGGACACTATCAGACCAACGTAGGGCACAGGCATGCAGCTAGGATTTCCCCCAGGGGGGGGGGGAGGCGCCTGACCTGCACAGGGACCTTTTGAACGTCCATGGGGCCCTTTGGTCTTTTCGATAAGGCCTGGTGGCCCTTATCTGAAAACAGGGCCTTTTAAGTGCTCTAAACTTTATAAAGACTACGCTTCGCGTGGTCTCCAGACTCTTAGAGAGCCCATGATACCACGTTTCGTGCAGTCTCGTCGGCCCTTTTCGGCGCGCCCTCAGACGTTTTGGAGGGGAGGGCACGTGTCCTCTGTGCCCCCCTGGATCCGCCCCTGGCGCATGTCCGGTTTTAAGACCGTCCAAGATTTGATAGTAGCAGCATGGCAGGAAATCAAGAGGTAGATACTAGATATGCAATGTCACGGACACCAGCCTAATGTTTTTCCCTGTTGATTATTCGAAGTCAAAACAACTTAAATATCACGGTTTTAGAGGTTTGAAACACTAAGTACCCTAGCCGTGCAACGGAATAAACAATGCTTGTTTGGTAGCATCTGGCAGTAAAAAGGTAAATGGATTCCATTTGGTTTAAAACAAATACTATGACATTTTCCCCCCTATGGTAATATAAATCCTTTCTTTCGATTTGCAGGGTTAACATCAACATTTCCAAATTTCTACTTATACGAATATTGTTGCCACATCGGGTCCATTTCGCCAAACAATGGAAATCTGTGGATCGGATAGTTAGCGCTATATGTACTAAAATTATGCCGTCATCCTTCGTTAAAGTTCGTTCTTACCCTAGGGTATACCCTACGCAGCGAGGTTTCTGCTATGCACACCTATATAGGTACAGACTGAGTGTCCATGCAATGTTACCTTTACATATTTCACACCATCATGACATGGCCCAGAAAAAAAGTTTTTTCTGGTGTTTTTCTCACCACCTCTACAGATCGAACGGGTGGCACCACAGGTCCCATACTTGCAGGTCACGTACATTTGTACCCGACTTAGCTTTGTGACCCCAAAGAGTTCAAGCTGCATACGTAGGGGGTAAAACGCACCACTTAGCACCCCTTATTCTCCCGGGGTGGAAAAGTATCAAAACGGTTTTCTGGAATCTGATTTTAGAACCCCTTTCGTCTTGTTTTATTTTGATTTCTTAAATTTGTATCGAAAAACGCATGGAAATCGGTCAAAATTGCACAAAACTAAAATCACCACGTAAATTTGCACGTAAATGTGTATTAAAAGCTCGCGGCACTGTAGGTGGCACCTTCACATTCCGGAGTGTTTTTTCCTTTAGTTTAATTTAGATCTCTGAAATGTTTCTAGAAAAATACCTAAAAATGGGTCAAAATTGCACACACAAAATATCCGCCTAAATTTTAACTAATCCCAGTCCGATAACTGTCAGGAAACACACATTTCCATGTTGTTTGCTTTTCATGGCCACGTGAAGCATCTTTTGGTAATTTTCCATTGGAAATCGGTTCGAAATTGACCAAATTACAGTATCGACTAAATTACGGTATTGACCAAATTACGGAATTATCGTACGATTTTGACCCCAAGGCAATGCCCCGATCGCATTGCCGGCCTCTAGTCTTATGACGCATGTATGGTATCAAATTGATCGCGTCACAAGTTAAAAGTGAAATCACAACTTTTTCTGCTTCGATAATTACAATTTGGGAAATGTAAATATATGTTCTTATTTATGGTGACGAACGGTATGATCCTTATCTACATCTGGCGTGAAATATCTGCCGCTTTTCTTTCCTTTAAAAGCACTGTGACATGTCCCTGAAACAACTCGCCGACATTACATAGGTCGCCGTCGAGTGCATTAATGTACTTCCGATTTCATTGCCACTTTTTCGATTGTTTGTTGATTGTTTTGGAAAAGTGGTTCTTATTAGCTGTTTTCACGGTGGATTATTGCGCTGAAAAGTTTCTGAAAAATTCTGAAAGTTTTGAAAAACTACACAACTTTTACATGCAATTTTTGGCTAGAAATGTCCCTCATAATTTTGTGATATGTTGGTAAGAATAAAATATGTTGAAAAAATTGCGGTTTGGTGGTAATAAGCAAGATAAGTATTGATATAATCTTCCTGAAACTTTCCTGGAAGATTTTATCAATACTTATCTTGCTTATTACCACCAAATCACAATTTTGTCAACATCTTTTATTCTTACCAATATATTACAAAATTATGAGGGACATTCTTTCGTGAAAACGGCTATTATTGATAAGCTAAATCATTGTATTATATGCAGCCAGAGACAAAACCATACAAAACTCCTAATGTTGAAAATAAATGAACCATCAAGACAATTGTTTGCAAAAATTGAGAGTCGCAACCACTACCTAGGCCGTCTTTAGGTGCATAAGATAACTTCTAATTTGAATACCTTTTTATTCAATTTGTGTTGATTGTTAAAGGGACACTGACACTTTAATGTACACTTCGATATGTTAAAGAACAATCGCATCCGATTAACACTCTGAACTCCGTTTTTCGAAATTCGCGCCCAATCGCCCAAAATCATCGTTCATTTCATCGTTTTCATCCAGACAATTACATTGTCGATTCCGCTCACCACTACGTACCAAAATCAATGAATTGTAGCGTTGAGCAACAATTGTAAATATTGATATTTTTTGCTTAAGCCTTCTGTCAAATATGTAATGTCAGAAAGCATTTCATGTCTTATTGGGCCTGATTTCAGACCAATTATTGGCATAAATAAAATATTAGTTCCGAAGGGATTGAGATTAATTCCGAAGGGATTTTTATTTTTCCGAATGGATTTGTATTTTCCACCATTGATGAAGTTTTTTCCGACCGAGGTTTTTTGGTATCGGATTGCTTACATTGTTTGTCTGTTTTTCGCCCGGTCCTCCGATTCCGGAGATACCGAATGGCAAAGAGTCAGTGCGTTTATTTCACACGTTTCCATGGCAACAACTCAAATGACAAAGATGCGCCAGATTCGTTTCATGCAGACTCAGGGGCCCGGAAACAGGGGGGGGCAGCAGGGGCGCTTGCCCCCCCCCCCAACATCTGTACCGTGGGGCGGCGCCCTCCAACTTTGGCGTGACAGAAATTTCCCTAAAAATGAGCTCTTTCAATTTTCTTCACACACAAATTATATAAAATATGAAAGCTTCCTTGCCACTTTCATTTGATTATGGTTTTCTTGTATAGCATGTCATAAGTATTATTATATAGCTTTGCCTTTATGGGGGTATCGTATACCTTTCTTTTCCTTCCTTTTCCTTTTTCCATTATGTTCTATGAGATATAATGGACAACTTTGGTAGCACTACATTTTATAGCAGTTGTCTGCTTGGCGCGTCGTCGTTAAAATGACGCACTGACGGCGATAAACATCTGCTGCATTTTGTCTATAAGTTAAGTTTATCCCACGTCAACGTTACGGATGTGGTCAAACTGGCGTGCGGCCCTCTAGCTGTCCTCTCTGTCTCTGCCGACGGGGCGGCAATTGCAAGCAAGAGTTATCGTAAATGTCGTAGGTTACCGTGATACGGTGATGAAGCGGTCGGTGCAGCCCACACTGGTGGGCTTCTTCAAGAAAGAAAGAAAAAACACGTCAGGCGTCAGGTACGAGTATTTTATCAGACGAAAGGCGGGTTTGCAAAGGCATACGGTTCATAGTAGAAAACGTGGGGTGGCATAACCCCAACTTTTTCATAATTTTTGTTTTTTATATTAACTCGCACCGTGCCGGGGTTAACCCGCACCGTGCCTACCTAAGGTTTTTGGAGGATAGCGGAAAACCGGCGGCACGCCGTTTTTGCAGTTTGAAAAACGGCAGACGGCGCACAGCGCCGCCGTTTGAAAAACGGCGCACGGCTCACTGCGCCGCCGTTTCAGCCGCCGTTTTTGGCACACCTGTGTGGGCATATATTATCCACATTGTGTGCAATTCTTGACCACGGGTCATCTCAGGCCAGCTCACGTGACCACACCGCCAAAGAAGTTTGCGGTCGTACCACAGCCACAGTTTTTGGCCGATCAGTTTCAAACTTACAGGAGTTCATAAGGTCATAGGTACCTACAATTCAAATATATAATATTTTGTATATCGGTGACCTAAGGTCGGGTCAATTTCGTGACCTCCCATTATAATGGGGGTCACGAAATTGGGGAATGGGGGTCAATGGGGAAATATTCAAATGTTTTCTATTCCGAGGATACGCATGATATCAGTCCAATTCCTTCTGGATCATGTTATCATAGGCTATTATTGATGATCCAGGTGAATTTTTTATTCAGTAACCCCTACAGGGTCAGTCGAGGTCAGCTGAGGTCACCAACACTTTTTGTGTCAATAACTCTCGCTAGAATTAAGATAAAGAAGTGAAACCGGTATCAATGTGTTTGCCTCGTCGAGACACGTCTCCAAATATGCAACATGACCTACTTGAGTCGCCACTTGACCTTGACCTGAGGTCAACTTTATTGATTTATAAGTTGACCTAAACTGATACAAATGAATGTGATTCGAAGCGCCTTGATGAGACGAACACGATGGCGTCAACATCATTGCCGTATCCTTATTAGGTAACAAGTTATTTGCGAACAACATTTTGCCAAAAAATAGCCCTTTTGACCTTTGATGACCTCTAGAGCCTAAACTATTAACTTGAGCTAAAATGTGATGATATTTTATGATTGTACATGTCCAGAGCTTTCGATTTCATTTTTCGGTTTGTTCCTAGCTATCATAGTTATTGAGATATTTTGGAGTTTCTGAAGCGATGCCTAAAACTGGAAAATCTGACCTCTGGTGACCTCAATATTTACCTGAACGAAACAAATGTTGAAATAGTTTCAAAGTGATTTTTGATGAGCTTTCGAACCTTGTTTGCGCTTTTTCAATGATAAACTTTTTAGAACGAAAAGGTGCACCAAGATGAGAAGTGAGATTGGCAAAAAAAAATGTTTCGCCCCCCAACTTTAAAATTGTTCCCGGGCCCCTGTATCCAGTTTAAAAATATTTTTTTTAGTCCGAATGTTTTTGTATGGATGGATTTCCGAGGTCAGGACCCACTCTAAGCAGAGCTTGTTGCGCAGGTCCTGACCTCACCACCCGATCGCGCAATTCCTGTTGGCCGGCAGAATTTAGAGACGAAAGTTTTACGTGCCCGACATACCTGGACAGGTCATCGTCATATGTCCTGTCATATGTCCTGAATCGGCGCGATATAAGGCCATTTTTGACAATATAAAAGAAATTGCATTAAAAAATATAATCAACTCGTGTTTGGTAAACAAATTCCAAGGTGAACTATTTCCTTTAAAGGGATATATTGACCTTTTCCCACAAAAATGGAGTTATTAGCCGTTTTCACGAAGGATTATTGCGCTAAAAAGTTTCTGAAAGATTCTAAAAGTTTTGAAAAACTACACAACTTTAAATGCGATTTTTGGCTAGAAATGTCCCTCATAATTTGTAAATATGTTGGTAAGAATAAAATATGTTGACAAAATTGCGGTTTGGTGGTAATAAGCAAGATAGGTATTGCTAGAATCTTCCTGAAAAGTGTCAGGAAGATTCTATCAATACTTATCTTGCTTATTACCACCAAACCGCAATTTTGTCAACATATTTTATTCTTACCAGTTACCAACATATTACAAAATTATGAGGGACATTTCTAGCCAAAAATCGAATGTAAAAGTTTTGTAGTTTTTCAAAACTTTCAGAATCTTTCAGAAACTTTTCAGCGCAATAATCAGTTAACAGGAACCAAAATGTATAAGTGTATTGCCGCCTCATCCAATTTCAATAGCGTCAGCTGACGGTTGGTCAGATGCAGTTAACTGGAACAAACTTGTGAGTAGAAATCGGTGGTGAGTAGAAAATAACTGGTGGTGAGTAGAAATCGTATACAGTTTTGATTCTGATAAAAGATTAAATGAATTATTGTTTTTGTTTGTTATTTGCGCTGCTTCGGTAAGCCTTTGATGGCGATTAATAATCATAAGTAGTCCATAGGACTTGTTTAGGCCGTTTTTTTGCTATATCATCCGAAAGGGGCAGTGTCCCTTTAAGGATAGTAGGACACATAATCATAATAGGCAGAGGATTCACAGACATAATTTCCATAACATTTCCAAAAAAAAACGACGAAGCTACCCAAAGCAATACCGGATTTTGGTGAGGATTTTGGTGATTTTGGTGAGGACCGAAATTAGTTACCAAGTACTTGAGAGTATCGGTCGTTAAATGCGTGGAACGTTTATCAACTTTAACTTGAAATATCTTTCGGTAGGAAGTTTACATGAAAAATGTGATCAATTTACAATATGTTTGGTCTCGTCCGTCGTCTTCAAGTAATAACCGTTTTCACGAAGGATTATTGCGCTGAAAAGTTTCTGAAGGATTCTGAAAGTTTTGAAAAACTACAAAACTTTTACATTCGATTTTTGGCTAGAAATGTCCCTCATAATTTTGTAATATGTTGGTAACTGGTAAGAATAAAATATGTTGACAAAATTGCGGTTTGGTGGTAATAAGCAAGATAAGTATTGATAGAATCTTCCTGACACTTTTCAGGAAGATTCTAGCAATACTTATCTTGCTTATTACCACCAAACCGCAATTTTGTCAACATATTTTATTCTTACCAACATATTTACAAATTATGAGGGACATTTCTAGCCAAAAATCGCATTTAAAGTTGTGTAGTTTTTCAAAACTTTTAGAATCTTTCAGAAACTTTTTAGCGCAATAATCCTTCGTGAAAACGGCTAATAACTCCATTTTTGTGGGAAAAGGTCAATATATCCCTTTAAAGGAAATAGTTCACCTTGAAATTTGTTTACCAAACACGAGTTGATTATATTTTTTAATACAATTTCTTTTATATTGTCAAAAATGGCCTTATATCGCGCCGATTCAGGACATATGACAGGACATATGATGATGAGTCAGAGTCCTGACGTCACGCGAATGTAAAAAATGGTTCAGCCAATCAGATTCGAAAGTAGTCGCGTAAGGATAGACTCGCATTGGAGATGTGCCAACCGGCGGCCGGCGGTTCGCTTGCTAGCACCAGCTGCAAGCTGATTGACTGATGGTATAGCCTCTGCCCGGGCTAGAACCAGTACAACGTTCTTTCGCCAGCACCGCATTCCTTCGCCAAAAAAATCAAAAATATTCGGCTGGAAAGTCTTTTCAGTCAAGAAAACTTGCAGATAGGGGTTTCCCAACACGGGCTACACAACTGCTATCTCAATTTAAAACTGATGTCGAAGGTGAACTATTTCCTTTAAGTAAGTATGTAGTAAGTATATTGGGGGAATGTATCCATAAGTTTACATCTTTACATAAACTTAGATAATCTAACACACAATCTGATATTCAACGTCCCATCATTGACGAGTGTCAATGTATCTGAGCGACCATTTAAATAACATCTTCCCTTATACCATTCCCTCGGTATACCTAAACAAAATCCAGCTGTCATTTACACACGGGCAATTTCGCCCAGGCAAAACGTTAACAGATCAGCTTTATCAGAACACAAACATTCACCTGACAGGAACCACCCACAAACCACAAGTACATTGGGTGGATTACAAACGAGTCAGCATTGTAATCACGCGGTTATGAGAAGAAAAAACACTTTACAACACGCTTCCTGCGCATCTAATGAAAAAAGCATCTAATGAATCTAAATTATCCGCCGTCTCACACTTGTCAACGATCAGATATCTGTAGGCGGATGGTGAAAGTGTAATTTACAATATTGTAAACTGAGACACTGGCAGCGTGTGAGTACACTTCCAACAGGCGGTGTCCGCACATGTTGAATGCTGACACAAAACACGATATAAATGTCCTGTCTGACAGTCAACATCTGAGCACAGGGTAGACGATGAGATACGGGGTCACTTGTTGACCAGCGCATTACAGGCCTTAGCCAGAGCCGCCACGACAGCGCGGAGGCCTCGTTTTTTTCTCCTTCGGTCGTTCCGTCCAACTCGGACAATGGGGCATTGTCACTGTGCAACAACACCGGTTTTCAAATGGCTTATGGTCCCCAGCGTACCGGCCATCGCTGAATACAGCCCCGAAAACGTGTTCTACTCCGTGAATCACCGGTGGATTAATATAAGTGCGGCCATAAAACAGCGCTGACGTCAGCGCTGCCATATCAGCGCATGCATCAAGACCTGTTTGTAGTTTGCACCGACCAGCCAACATTTCCGTGCACCAATTTTCCTTTGTTGGATTTCAAACGCGAGAAAGCCGTTGAAGGAACCTGCGTCTGGTCAGAAGATAACGCGGTGCCATTCTGTCTTGCAAGAAAGTGGTACGATAAAAGGACGTCTGTGTCTGATTTTGCTTAGATTAGTGCATGTGACACGCACATTAACCGACGATACTTCTCATTCACTCTATCACCGATACAAAGCTGTTTAAGTGTCACCTTAAACGTGAACAGCATAAGTGCCTTTTTCGCTAACGTTCGGCATGATCCTCAACACTTGATAGTGAAACAAAATCCACTACAAATTATTGCACAATACTGGCATGAAGAATTATACGTAAAATATATTTTACATACAAATGCTAGTGGCCGCAAGCCCGAGCATTTTTCATACTTAATGCATAATATTTTGTTCCCACATGAGACGATTCAAAATGATCACACGCCGAGGTGCTGTACCTATTCGCTGCATAGTTTACACTCCCGCCGTTAGGTGGCAGTAGGGAGTAGCGCAGCCTGCTGCAGACCCATGGCATTCCGCGGAGCAGGAATGTTGGCGACCTGTGAGAAAACCGGCAGATCGCACCGTGTGGGAACACCGCGGACTGCTCATATCCCCGGATTGGGGCCTCCTCACGCCGGGCCAGCTCGGGACCAGCCCTGGTCACAGCCCGGGTCGGTGGGAAAGGTGCTGAGGGGTGGAGCCAGGCATCAGGCGACACGAATTTACCTTCACCCATTTGACGTGTGTTTCATTGTAGAATTACCTGCTCTTGCACTTGGGATGTTGTCAATTCGTGCCTGTTTTATTCTGAACTGCTAGATATAAAATGCCAGAGAGTGATATTTCTTGGCTACCTTACTTGGGAACAATGAGTTTCTTTAACCCGCGAGTCACTGGGGGGCTTTTTTAGCCCCCTCCCCTTAGGAATATTGAGAATATCTAAACAACTAATGCAGATATCGACACTAAACTTTAAGTACCTCTCCGGGCATCATGTTGACACATTTGGTGCAAAAATGAAGCAATTTCGTCGGACTTTTTGCGAGATATAGTTAATTTAGTGACGTCACTAAACACGATTTTGACACAAAAATCACCTAAACTTTGCCATAAACGGTCAGAAGCAATCAGAATGCTAGGTGCGGATACATATATTGCCTCTAAGTACGGTTTGGAGTCCAAAACTACAGCGAAAACAATGAAAACGGGTCAGTTCATGAAAACTCGGTTGACATGCCTTCAGGCCAGGGCTGCGGAGTCGACATAATTTTAGCAACTCCAACTCCAACTCCAACTCCGGCCTGAAAAAAAATCAACTCCGACTCCGACTCCGACTCCAACTCCAACTCCGGACTATATCCGTTCTCTAATCGCATGCTAAGCAATATCTGCATGCCATCTATTTTTTCCGTTTGTTTTTATTCTTAACAGTATGGGGAACAATGCTACGCCGCCCGAGCACGGGCGCGGCGTGCCGGCCGCGCGTCCATTCCAGTCGCGCTCGCCTGCAGGCGGCGGAATAAAATGAAGATAAGAACGTGAGACCGGCACCACTGTGAATGTCTCGTCGAGACACGTCCGACATTGCGCAGCACGACATACCTGGTTCATCACATGACCTTAAATTACCTTGACCTTAGGTCAAATTTTGAATTTGACTTAGGTAACCTGGTCACCATGGTATGATTCGATTCGCCTTGACGAAGCAAGCACGAAGATATTAATACGGGCGCCGTGTGACCCTAAGAGTCGGTGCGTCCAAAGCCCCAATCATCATCAGATGACGTACAATTGTTTGCCCTATCATCAGGCGCAAATCTACCGCTAGTTGAGTAAACTTTCCACTCGATTCATTTTCCGCTCATTTTCTTTCGAAAGGAATGTAAAGTTAATGTCCCTAGGCCGACAACTATTCTAACGACCAAAGTAATCGCCAATTGCCAAAAGTCGACTCCGACTCCGGGCCGGAGTCGGTGTCGGTAAGATTTTAGCGACTCCGACTCCGACTCCGACTCCGGCCAAAACTGCCGACTCCGACCGACTCCGACTCCGACTTCGACTCCGACTCCGCAGCCCTGCTTCAAGCAAATGATCCTAGGTCAATGACCTGAAGTGACTTGTAGTACCTGAAAGTTTCTCCAGATGTGTGGAATTGCTGTAGGAAAAAGTACTGAAAGTTTCAGATCGCCGCCTCCATTCACTTTTTACATATCGCTAATGTTCGCCAGGGGCATTTTTGACCACCACCACAGTCAATGCCGGGCTAAAGAAGACCCTGGAGTGTCTTCTTTAAGCCTTTTGTTGGACCTGTAAATCACTACCGATCGCTTCAATATTGTACACGCGCTCTAATAATATCCAATCGAACACTTTTAGCATCCGGACAGATCGATATAAAGGAAAAGTGTATTTTGATGCACCCTAGACTGCCTTTGCAAACTGTTCTTAATTGTGTCGTGTACCGCATTTTTTTACCACATGTACAGGAATCGTAATAGCCACATTGTGGATGGTTGCTAAATAAATGACAATAAACATCAAATGTGTGTGGTGTGGTTGTGATTATTTTTCGAGAAATGTTGTTCCATACATTAGCGAAAAAAAATAGAACTTGGAAGCTCCTCAGCTTACCAAAGGCCTAATTTTCGTTCTTAACTTAATCACTTGTATCCGATTTGGGCTCCTGAATGAATTTTGAGAACGGAAAACCGAGCTCACATAAGTCTAAGTGCTGACCAATAAAGGTTCGCTGCAATAAGAGTCATATACTTCTGACAGCTGACACGAGCCATCACAACTCATCATTTGTACACCGATCGACCCCTCTAATGACCTGGAAAACAAAGTCGGAGCCAGTCGCCGGCACCTCCAGCGCGCTTTGTTCCGGTCTTTGATGCCAAATTGACAGGCAGGTTCAGCTCGATGGGCGCCCGATACGCCCGTCTGGGTCGCGCGCCCAGGCAATGCGCGACCGCAAATGTAATGTCTTCTTAACCATCTAGTCATGGACGCTAGCAGGAGCAAGGGGGTGGCCTTTTGCTGTCTATTGAAAGACAAATTGCGTTGTAGCTACGTCTTTGTTCGCGCTGCGCATTTTGCTTTGCGATATGGTGCTGGATGTTTTACTGGTCCTGACCTATGATTTTCCAGTGCATGTATGCGTAACTTCTGCGATTTAAATAGTCGTATCAGTATTTTTTCCTGTTTGGTGATACTGAGATCCGTGACCTCACAGGAATTATTTAATAATATCACAATTAAGTCTGCATATATACTGACAAGGCCGGCAGCAAATCATCAAGCCATTTATTAAAACGCCTGCAGGTATCAGGGACGACATAATATTCACGAAGAAGAAGAAGAACAAAATTACCTGATGCATGATTATTGATTACGTGATTAAACTAAAGATGCATTCTTCGTCTGCAAATGAGAAAAGTGTGTCAAAAGCGAGCAACACATACACTAATATTTCAATTATATATCAGCCTAAAAACACAAAAGAAGCAAGCACCACTGTTGTGCCCGCTCGGTAACGCTCAGAAAATTCTGCTAAAATGGTTCACGTCTCTATCAGCAAACGCTCAGAAAATCCTGCTCAAATGGTTCACGTCTCTATCTGAAAACGCTCAGACAATCCTGCTCAAATGGTTCACGTATATATCAGCAAACGCTCAGACAATCCTGCTAAAATGGTTCACGTCTCTATCAGCAAACGCTCAGACAATCCTGCTCAAATGGTTCACGTCTCTATCAGCAAACGCTCAGACAATCCTGCTCAAATGGTTCACGTCTCTATTAGCAAACGCTCAGACAATCCTGCTAAATGGTTCACGTCTCTATATCAGCAAACGCTCAGACAATCCTGCTAAAATGGTTCACGTCTCTATCAGCAAACGCTCAGACAATCCTGCTCAAATGGTTCACGTCTCTATCAGCAAGAAACACTTTCATAAAGACCCGCTCACAAAGCCTGTATTTAACAGAACCGTTACGGCGTGGTTCCGCGCCGCAGTGGTCACTCTGGGTTTCATGTCGTGGTTCCGCGCCTTAGTAGTGACTCTAGGTTTCATGTCGTGGTTCCGCGCCACAGTAGTGACTCTGGGTTTCATGCCGTGGTTCCGCGCCGCAGTGGTCACTCTGGGTTTCATGCCGAGGTTCCGCGCCGCAGTGGTGACTCTGTGTTTCATGTCGTGGTTCCGCGCCGCAGTAGTGACTCTAGGTTTCATGTCGTGGTTCCGCGCCGCAGTGGTCACTCTGGGTTTCATGCCGTGGTTCCGCGCCGCAGTAGTGACTCTGGGTTTCATGCCGTGGTTCCGCGCCGCAGTGGTGACTCTGGGTTTCATGTCGTGGTTCCGCGTCGCAGTAGTGACTCTAGGTTTCATGTCGTGGTTCCGCGCCGCAGTGGTCACTCTGGGTTTCATGCCGTGGTTCCGCGCCGCAGTAGTGACTCTGGGTTTCATGCCGTGGTTCCGCGCCGCAGTGGTGACTCTGGGTTTCATGTCGTGGTTCCGCGCCGCAGTAGTGACTCTAGGTTTCATGTCGTAGTTCCGCGCCGCAGTGGTCACTCTGGGTTTCATGCCGTGGTTCCGCGCCGCAGTGGTCACTCTGGGTTTCATGCCGTGGTTCCGCGCCGCAGTGGTGACTCTGGGTTTCATGCCGTGGTTCCGCGCCGCAGTGGTGACTCTGGGTTTCATGTCGTGGTTCCGCGCCGCAGTGGTCACTCTGGGTTTCATGCCGTGGTTCCGCGCCGCAGTGGTCACTCTGGGTTTCATGTCGTGGTTCCGCGCCGCAGTGGTTACTCTGGGTTTCATGCCGTGGTTCCGCGCCGCAGTGGTCACTCTGGGTCTCATGCCGTGGTTACGCGCCGCAGTGGTGACTGGGTTTCATGTCGTGGTTCCGCGCCGCAGTGGTGACTCTGGGCACATGTCAAGCATACCATAGCGCACATATCGGACATGGGACAAAACATATGGGACATAAGAGAAAACAAATCAGACATAGGAAAAAAACATCGAACAAAGGAGACAAAATATGGAACAGAGGAGAAAACATATCGTACATAGGATAACACATATCGAACATAGGATAACACATATCGAACATAGGAGAAAACATATCGGACATAGGATAAAACGTATCGAACAAAGGAGAAAACATATCGGACATAGGAGAAACATATCGGACATAGGAGAACACATATCGGTCATAGGAGAAACATATCGGACATAGGGCAGCATATATCGGACATAGGAGAAAACATATCGAACATATGATAAAACGTATCGAACAAAGGAGAAAACATATCGAACAAAGGAGAAAACATATCGGACAAAGGAGAAAACATCCCGAACCTCGTCACACCAGAAAGAGCGAAGGAGAGACCATATATGGTCTCGCTCTATAGAGAACGGCTACATGCGAAACTTCAGCCAGGCACTCGATTTCAGACTAAGCTTGTCGTACAGGTGTACACTGGCAGATAAAACAAACAAGATAGTTTGGGGGACCAAGTTCCGAAAACGCTGACAAAATCGAATATCTCAGTAGATTTAGCTTACTTGTGAATAAGCAATGAATTCAAAGGAAATTATTCCTAGCAAAAGGTGCAACCAATTTCTTGAACACAGGAAATGTGTCAATTTTCGGCCGATTTTAGCTGTTTCTTTTCGGGGGAACACAGCTCCGATACCACCCCCTTGGATCAGCTGCTCTGCAGTTGTAGCACGGCCCCGTAGACAGTGCGCCTATCCTGCACTGCTGTTCAGTACCGACCATAAATCTGGCATAGAGGGCGAGCAGCGTAATACTCAGGAGCGTCAAACCATCGGCCGCTGGGGAAGACGACCACACAGGGCTCGGGTCTGGACCGTTCCTTCCCGTTGGGTTCGCCATTGGCCCACCAGTCATCATCAGCCGGCGCGGGGCCGAGACCGTCCACTCCGACGAACTCTCCGTCGACGTCGTTGACGCCGAGCCAGACAAGAGAAAACATCGTCGGGGGTACAGCGCTGGATGCACTGGTTCTCTGCTTCGCAGCGCGGCACGGCCAGGTGGGCGCCAAACTCGGCACAGAGCGCAGTGGCCCGGGTGTGGGTGGTGAGTTCGGCCAGCCGGAGCAGACAGAGGCCGGCACACAGGCTGAAGCCGGGCGGGCAGCCCTCCGAAACTGGAGGAACACAGCACGTACTGTCAAGGGCATACGGCGTGCGATGTTTTGTCCGTATACGTCGATGCGGTTTCCAGGTTGGCAGGCATACGTGTTATATGTATTGACGTGTATAGATACTTGTAAACAGACGTGGCTTTAGACTACCCAGACGTGAATTTGGGATGTATTTACACAGACTGTACACAGACATGTGTACATACTTGTATACATACGTGAAAACATACGTGTATACAGACTGTATAAAGACGTGGATACAGGCGTGTATACAAAGTGTATACAGACGTGTACACAAACGTGTACACATACGTGTATAAAGACATGGACATGGACATGGACATGGACATGGACATGGACATGAATGGATGGATATGGAAATGGACATGGACATGGACATGGACATGGACATGGACATGGACATGGACATGGACATGGGCATGGACATGAATGGATGGACATGGACATGGACATGGACATGGACACGGACATAGACATACA
>JAXIVJ010018605.1:0-5000 GCA_036785665.1 Chirona hameri
GATATGTATAATGTATAAGTATATGTATATGTATATGTATATGTATATGTATATGTATATGTATATGTATATGTATATGTATGTAATGTATATGTATATGTATATGTATATGTATATGTATATGTATATGTATATGTATATGTATATGTATATGTATATGTATATGTATATGTATATGTATATGTATTATATGTATATGTATATGTATATGTATATGTATATGTATATGTATATGTATATGTATATGTATATGTATATGTATATGTATATGTATATGTATATGTATATGTATATGTATATGTATATGTATATGTATATGTATATGTATATGTATATGTATATGTATATGTATATGTATATGTATATGTATATGTATATGTATATGTATATGTATATGTATATGTATATGTATATGTATATGTATATGTATATGTATATGTATTTTATGCATATGCATATGCATATGCATATGGATATGGATATGTATATGTATATGTATATGTATATGTATATGTATATGTATATGTATATGTATATGTATATGTATATGTATATGTATATGTATATGTATATGTATATGTATATGTATATGTATATGTATATGTATATGTATATGTATATGTATATGTATATGTATATATATATATATATATATATATATATATATATATATATATATATATATATATATATATCGCCTGAGGTGGTAATTACATAACAGGGTGATGCTTCAAACGGCTCATGTTGATATGACGAGATGTCATTGCTGAATAAGAAGAAGAGAAGATACCTGAAACTTAACATATGCAATGGTGGTTACTAACGGAACACATGTGCATATAATGTACATTATCGTGATCGAGTCGATGGTGAAGCAACTTCAAAGTTCACCTAGTCCTTAAAGACCAAAACAGCGATATAATACACGTTTTTACATTTAATTTTGCATTACACTTAGTATTTCAGTATGAATACGTAGGGTGGGCATGCTAATAACATATTAACGGATATTTTAACTTTTATGTCTGGGTTTGGATTTGCATACGATCTTGTTCTCAACTTATCAGATGCTCACTGCCCTGTTCATCTGTGGCCATATACTGCCATAAAATGGCACGTGTTCGCGCCACTTGTCGCTCTGTTTCCCCGCCACTCCGCTCAAATGTATCTCCAATTAGCGTCATCATCCAGCAGAAGGCACGGCGTTATCGACGTTTAGCGATGTTTAGCTGCGTTTAGCGTCAGTCGAACAGCTGTAGCGGGTACCGGCCCGAGGTGTGAAGTGGCGGTGCCTGTCAGTCCCAGTCAGTGTGCGTCTGGTGCCCGATCCTGCTGGAATACATTAGACAGACAGTCAGTCATGTTGGGTCGCTCCGCCCCGCTGCTCCTCTCCTGTCTGCTGGCAGTTCAGGTCAGTCGAAACCCGCGTCGGACCGTGTATCATCTCTCTCCGTCTGACCACCTCTGTCCGTCTGTCTGACCATCTATCTCTCTCCGCCTGACCATCTCTGTCCGTCTGACCATCTCTGTCCGTCTGACCATCTCTGTCCGTCTGACTTCCTCTATCCGTCTGACTTCCTCTGTCGTCTGACCATCTCTGTCCGTCTGACTTCTCTGTCCGTCTGACCATCTCTGTCCGTCTGACCATCTCTGTCCGTCTGACTTCCTCTATCCGTCTGACTTCCTCTATCCGTCTGACTACCTCTGTCCGTCTGACTACCTCTGTCCGTCTGACTACCTCTGTCCGTCTGACCACCTCTGTCCGTCTGACCATCTCTGTCCGTCTGACCATCTCTGTCCGTCTGACCATCTCTATCCGTCTGACTTCCTCTATCCGTCTGACTACCTCTGTCCGTCTGACTTCCTCTGTCCGTCTGACTACCTCTGTCCGTCTGACCATCTCTGTCCGTCTGACTACCTCTGTCCGTCTGACTTCCCTCTGTCCGTCTGACTTCCTCTATCCGTCTGACTACTCTGTCCGTCTGACCACCTCTGTCCGTCTGACTACTTCTCTCCGGCTGACCACCTCTGTGCTCGCCGCAGGCCAGCGTCACGCCGTCTGAGTTCCGTATGGAGGGCATGGACGGACCGCTGTACTGCCTGATGGAGTCGGGCGAAACCAAGGCCGTGCTGGGGTACGCCTTCGCGCGCAACCTGCCCATCATGCCCAGCATCCATGCCGCCTCCAGCTTCCTCGGCAGAGGCATGGAGAATATCGTCAACATCGGCAAGATGACCGAACTCAAGTGAGTAACCAGCCGGTGTTCCTCAGGGTGGTCGCTCACTTCCAGGTAGTTTGCAAGGCTGACTTATTTTGGGTAGTGCTTTACAACAGGGTGCGCGGTATGTCTGCCAGATGAGATTCAGTGTTAATTTAGCAGCACGGTGTTTCCCCGAAATGTAGGGTGTTAGCTCGATTGCAAGCTTGCCAAAAAGTGCATATTTATAGTCATATTTGTAGTGCATATTTGTAGTCATCATATCTGTGCCGCTCCACTAACCGTTTGCATCGCTTTGCTAGACTGCGCTAACCTCCACTAACCCTCGCTAACCTCTGCTAATCTCCGCTAACCTCTGCTATCCGTCCTTTCCACTCCGCTAACGTCCATTAGCCGTCTGTTCCGGTCCGCAAACGTCCGCTAACCTCTGCGCCGCTCCACTAACCACCTGCACTGCTCAGTTAACCTCTGCTAACCGTCTGCCTCTGCGCCGCTCCACGCTAAAACCTCTGCGCCGCTCCACTAACCGCCTGTACTGCTCCGTTAACCTCTGCTAACCGTATTCTCCGTTAACGCTAACAGTGTGCGCCGATTCGATAACCTCCGCGAACCCTCGCTAACGGTCTGCTCCGGCCCCCCGGCAGCTGCACCGGCTGCGTCATTAACCTGCCTGAGGACTGGGAGCCGGAGGATTTCGCCGACAAACCTCTGCTGGAACAGCCGGAGAAGCCGTTCCCGGTGCCCTTCTGAGTTGTGTAACGCTGTTACGCGGCCGGTGTTACCTTGTTGGTGGTTCGAGTCACGCCAGTTATCTCCAGAAATGTGTCAGAACTGCACCATACCATCTCTAGAAATTATCGCAGAACAACTTCAGAAGAGCGAGCGATGGCACTGCGGTTGATGATGCCGTGTCAGCAGGTTGATGATGCCGTGTCAGTAGGTTGATGATGCCGTGGCAGCAGGTTGATGATGCCGTGTCAGCAGGTTGATGATGCGTGTCAGGAGGTTGATGATGCTGTGTCAGCAGGTTGATGATGCCGTGTCAGCAGGTTGATGATGCCGTGTCAGCAGGTTGATGATGCCGTGTCAGCAGGTTGATGATGCCGTGTCAGCAGGTTGATGATGCCGTGTCAGCAGGTTGATGATGCCGTGTCAGCTGGTTGATGATGCCGTGTCAGCAGGTTGATGATGCCGTGTCAGCAGGTTGATGATGCCGTGTCACTGTTCGTTGATATACGGGTTACGGGTCGCTACGCTGTAGTGCAGCAGTAACACCATGCTGTGACGAAGGAGTTTCTCGAGACTACGCTGTTTCATAACTACATTGGTATGTGTAAATCGCATTTTGATATTGATGAAGATAAACGCTTGGAATATAGAAACAACACTTTTCTCCAGTGTAACTCGAATGTTTAAGTGCACGATATCATCCGAATCTCAAAATTATGTTTCCAATGACGTCTGAGTAACAGTTGATATGATGCAAGAGCGTCGCCAAATAATTTAGAGCGGGGAGGGACGGCCCAGGTGGTCGGGCCTCCCACTTTCATAGGGCTAATGTTAACACAAATTCTGCTAATATGGAAGGGGGGGGGGGCGATCGTCAGTTCCCGGCCGCCTCCAGGCCGCGCGGTGGCAACGCCCTTGATATGATGGGACCCGATCGACACTGCCTGGATGGCTACGAATAAATCGCCTTTTATTAATTCATAAGCATACAATTGCATGTGGTTATCAACATAACAATCATCAGACAAGAGTTGGTGTGAGTAAAGTATGCAGGGTGCAGAAGGATGCACACACACTCCCAACGGTGACGGTGACGGTGACGAAACATATATCTGCAGACAACGCCAAGCCTTCAACACATCGTCAGCAATGGCTGATGACCGAATTCAGGCTGCCTTGTTGGCAACCTCAACCTGCGCAGCAAACTCGAAGACATCTGAACCTCTAACAAAGACACCTGAGACGCCTTACAATCTGTTGCAAGGCACAGTTCCTGACCCGACGATCCCCCGCGTCAGCTCCTGCCGCCGGAGGAGGTCTGTCTCGTGACGCACACCCGACCTGCGGTACTGCGTTCAGCCCCGCTCGTGTTGCTGCCGACAGTGGCGCGGCCGTGCCCGCTCTTAGCTCCTCCGGCAGCCTTGAGTCACGCCCGACGTGCGGCACCACGGGCTCCTGTTGACGTCATATCGCTCATCTGCTAAGTGGTCGGGGTGACGTGACCCAGTGACGTCATATCGCTGAAAGGGTGTGGCACGGCGCGGCTCCGGTGCAGCCTCTGCCGGCGGCGGCCAGCCGATCTGCAGCACCCACCACTGCAAACCGCGAAACTCGCTTCTCATAAATGTACCATAGATAAGTACTTTGCAACCTGCTATAGTCTATACCTACCCTTCTTGTTTACATCCAATTCGATAAGCTAATACACGTGAACAAAAGAAACAATACAAACAAGATTTCCCTTAGTAGTCCGTCTTTTCTGACGCTCAAATTCGGCTCCCGGGACTGTTTGGTGAAACCGAGGAGAGGGTGCACTTGTGAGTCGATAAACACACACACACACACACACACACACACACACACACACACACACACACACACACACACACACACACACACACACACACACACACACACACACACACACACACACACACACACACACACACACGCACACGCACACGCACACGCACACGCGTACGCGCACGCACACGCACACGCACACGCACACACACACACACACACACACGCGTACGCGCACGCGCACGCACA
>JAXIVJ010018605.1:10000-22660 GCA_036785665.1 Chirona hameri
ATATATATATATATATATATATATATATATATATATATATATATATATATATATATATATATATATATATATATATATATATATATATATATATATATATATATATATATATATATATATATATATATATATATATATATTTGTGCTGCTTATGCTACATCAATTTCATATATTCCTGTCAAAAGTTCATGAAGTCGGTCTAGTTCTTTGGGAGATAATGATATTTTAGTGATGCCATGTCACGCCGTTTATTGGTGAAATAACGATAAATGTTTGACAATTAGTATAAATCGAGTTTTGAAGCAAATTGCAAATAGAAAGCGCCAAAGGAAAAGGAATGACATTCTCTTGAAAATGCGGAGATCAGATTTGTGAAATTTGGAGTTTTTTGTCCCCAAATAATATAAAACCAATTTGGGGGAAGTTCCACAATATCAAAAATTGCAAAAGTATTAAAATAACGGAATACATATTTGAGGACCAAGCGTAGAAAACACCCAAATCTAATTGCAACCAAATTGGTCATATTTAATTCACTTATGAATCCCCACGTATGACTAATTTGCCAATTTCGCGTACCTATGTTTTAGATGCGTCTTATTGCGAACTTTCAATTGCCGCCTTTCGCGTCTCGCTGCGATTATTATTTCGGAATAAAACGAGTGGGGGCAGAATCTGCACCCCATGTGTTCGGCTGAAGATCCTAGCGCAGCGCGGGTTAACAGTCGTCAGAAACACTGAATGCACAACCCTGAATTGCCATGTTCTATTTTTGATACTCCTCAACCACTTAGCCGGATATTTTTTTGTTTTATACATTTAGTCCGAATATTTGAATGGACTGATTTCTGAGATCACAACCCTATGCTAAGCAGAGCTTGTTGCGTGGGACCCCTACCACCCGATGACGTACTTCCATTTTTCAACAGCAGAATTTAGTGGCGAATGTTTAACGTGCTCGAAGTTGGAACACTGAGAGCTGTTGAGGCCCAGCTCCTGATTTCATCTTCCGACCTGTTTGCGGCCGCTGCCACCGCCCGCAGGTCATCCCGGTCAGGAGCGAATATCGAGCGCATGCGCTCTGCAGAAGCGACTCGAACCCACCTTGCCAGGGTGGACGAATTTCCTGCCCGACGCTTTACCAACTGAGCTACGTGGGCGTAGATGAAGTGTGAGGTCACCAAAAATAACTTATCAGAATTTCTAAAGTGGAAATAATTTTACGGCTGACGAGTGGTGGATCTACGTAAGGGAAAATCAGGCAATTGCCCCCCCCCCCCCCCCCCTCCCCCTCCCAAAAAAATCGGTAGGCACACGTATGTTTCCCCCCTCCCGCCTCCAACCATTCTGGGAGGTTGTGATTTTTGTTCCGGGAAGTCATATACCCCCCCCCCCCCCAGTCAACGACTCTTCTTCTTCGCGAGGAAGAACAAGACGTGAGGGAGAAAATATACAGGCCAAGACTCTAGATATTCTCAGAGCCGGGTTCCCGAACATTCCGCTAAGAGCGGATGATCTGTCTGCCACTCATCGCCTTGCTAGAGATTACTCAGTTATGTGTGCTCTCTACAGCAAGGATCTGAGAAATAGACTACGAGGGTAGGCTCCAGCTGAATCACTCCGCAACAGCTGTTGAGACTTAAGAGCCGCCTGTACGCTAATGAGTCGCTGACCCGAGCTAAGCGACAGCTGTTCAGTGAACTACTAAGCATGAGAAAGAACAACTACTGTGGACGGCCTTCACAAAAAAATGGATTTCCGTTCTACAAGTTGCATCAGCAGTCGAGCCCAGTGCGGGTTACGTCGCCGGCCCAGATCAGGGAGCTGTGGAAAAGGCTGAGGTCTGTGCAGCAGCCCGTCTCACGCCCTGCGGCGGGCGGTCCGCTGGGTCGAGCCGGGGCTGCTCGGCCCGGGGTGGTCCGGGCCGGCCCAGCCGCGGGCGGACCTGGCGCTGTCACTTCCAGCTCGTCAGGTGCTGCTGTTGACGGCGTCACCGTGTATCGGCACTGTGTTGGCGGGGGCGGACCGGCGGCTGGTGACGGCTTGGTGGCGGCTGGCGTCGGCTCGACCTGCGGTGGGTGGCGGCTCGTCTGCTGGCGGCGGTTGGCCCGGCGGCTGGCTTCGGAGGTTTGGCGGAGACCGGCCGCCTGGTTGCTCTGCTGCTCGCGGGTGGTGCGGTGTTCCGTCGCCTATAGCCGCGGACCTGTGGCGGCTCGGCGGCGGCTCTGCTCGGGCTGGCGGCAGCTGGTGGGGGCTGACGGCCGCCTGGTGGCTCCGCTGCTGCCGGCCGCCTGGTGGCTCCACTGCTGGTGGGAGGCTGACGGCCGCCTGGTGGCTCCACTGCTGCCGGCCGCCTGGTGGCTCCACTGCTGGTGGGAGGCTGCCGGCCGCCTGGTGGGTCCACTGCTGGTGGGCGACTGACGGCCGCCTGGTGGCTCCACTGCTGGTGGGAGGCTGCCGACCGCCTGGTGGCTCCACTGCTGCCGGCCGCATGGTGGCTCCACTGCTGCCGGCCGCCTGGTGGCTCCACTGCTGGTGGGCGACTGACGGCCGCCTGGTGGCTCCACTGTTGGTGGGAGGCTGCCGGCCGGCTGGTGGGTCCGCTGCTGGTGGGTCCGCTGCTGGTGGGCGGCTGGCGGACGCCGGCCGTTATGCCTGGTCTGACTACGGTTTGAGGGCTGGTAAGACAGTCTACGCGGTGGCTATCGTTGCTACCATTGCTCGGCAGCACTTTTCAGTTTCCTTAGCAATGTAAGTGTTAACATATAGTGCAATTGTAATCATATGTGTCTAGTGCGTCCTCTTGCTCATATATTTGGGTAATGGTCTCATAAGGTAACACACCGTGAGCGGCACTAGATGGTCTCCAGGACTTAGTAGTAGTTAGTAAAGTTTAAAACGTCACCTATGAAATAGTTTTGTCTTACGGTAAAGCATGGAATACTCAAAGTTCCTAAGTTTTCTTTCTAAATTTATGTGCAGCCGTGCGCCCCCGGCTGCGCCAAGGTCGTGTGTATGCGTGTGTGTTCTGTGGTTGTGGGTGTTGTGTGTTTGTGTTATCTGAACCAGTTGCAGAAGTCATGTTTAGTGCTACTTCAATTTTGTTGTCTGAAAAAGGCGTTTAAGTATGATAGGCCACTTTGCTTACCACCGTCGAGGTACATTTCTGTGCACAATGTGTTGTACCGCGTGCCTTTGGCGATGTTCTGCCGTTATTTTATTGTTACTCAATACGGTATGCTCTTAATTCTCTCTGCTTTCTGAATGACTGCATTTATAATAATAAGTTGTAATGTTCGAGGTCTAAAAGCAAGGAAGAAAAGGCGTTCGCTGTTCAGGCACATACGTGTTAAGTATCCCAATTATTTTGCCATGCTTCAGGAAACGCATTCCACTCCAGAATGCGAACAGTACTGGATGAACGAATAGGGTAGTTATATTTTTTTTCTCTCACATGGTAACAACCTTTCTAAAGGGGTATGCAGCCTCACTCCAAGGGGCTTTGGAGGCTCGATAGAGAGGGTTGACTGTAGCACATACTTCGTTGATGGCAGGGCTTTATTTGTTAAAATAAAGCTGGTTAACGTCGCATTAAGATGCTTGGTTTGTATGCGCCAACGCAATCGACGACAGAGCAAGTCGAATTCTTTTCGAATGTAAGAGAAGTGCTAAATACTCAGGATGACTTGTCAAACCTAATTATAGCAGGGGATTTGAACGTGCACTTAAGTCATCTGGACGTAGATAAAGGTCAAAGACGAACGCGACGGCCTGCACAAATTATGAATGAGACTATCGGGAAATTAGGTTTATTAGACATTTGGAGAAAGCTTCATCCAGGTAAAACACGATTTACCTGGAGACGGCTTAACCCGTTTCAATAATCCAGGATTGATTACTTTATTTTAAGTGATGCAATTTGTCGTGTTCAGAAAGTCACGAGATGTAGTATAGAACCGGGTGTTTTCAGTGATCACAATATCATAGTGTTACACATAGAAGCAATTAATAGCAAACGTGGTCCGGGTTTGTCGAAGTTAAACACCGAGTTACTGAACAATGACGATCTGGTAGCTCAGATAAATGACGAAATTGCCAAAGCTAGGAGCGAAGGCGGCATGTATTCGGACTGTAACAGTCTGGGGTTATTGCTAGAGATGATCTTACGCAATGTAAGAATGCTGTGCAGGCAAAAAGGCAAGGAATTAGCTCGAGGTAGGAGAGTCCGCGAAAAGGAGCAGGAGGATAGAGTGTCTCGGCTAGAGCAATTACTTCAGGACTCCAATGAGCAGAGATTTATTCAGGAGTATGCACAAGCTAAAGCAGAGCTGGAAAAAAAAACAAAGGAAGAGGCGGGGAAAAAGCAATGCTCTTTTCAAGAGCGAATTGGTTAGAGAACGGCGAGAAACCATCACAATACTTCTTACGTCTTTGTACGAAGCAGGCAGCAGACAAAGAAATATGCATGCTAGACGACGGACTTGGTTCAACGTTGACGGGGATAGAAATATCCTGAGAGTTTGTAGATCATTTTCTGAAAATATGCACGCCTCCGACAAAGCACCTGCCAGGGATTTAAACTTCGTTGATAATGTTCCCCAGCTGTCAGAACACGACAGGGTTTCGTGTGAGGGAAGAATTTCACAGGAGGAATGCAAATACGCGCTGGATTTAATGTCGAGGAACAAATCACCGTCAGTAACAGGTTTTACAAAATATTTTTCATCGTTTTTGGAAAGGATTGGGAGACTTAGTTACGAATTACATCAACGATTCGTTTGATACAGGATTGCTATTCATTACGCAAGGTAGGGGAGTGATAACCCTAATCCCTAAACAAGGCGATCAAAAACAGCTAAAGAATAAGCGACCAATTTGCCTCCTGGATGTAGTATATAAGATCATTGCTAAGCTGCTTGCGGTACGACTGACGAAAGTAATCGGCTCGTTGGTGAATGGTGATCAAAACGGATTTATCAAAGGAAGGAACGTTCGGGACAATTTAAGGGTCATACAGGATGTAATTAACTACACGTCAATTGACGGGAGCTCAGGAATTATGTGTGCTCTCGATGTCAAGGCCACGTTCAATTCACTTGAGCATGACTTTATTTTTAACTTGCTTCGACGATTTAACTTCGGTGCCGATTTTGTAAGGTGGGTGCAATTATTATACAACCGTTCGGAACTGGCTATAATTAACAACATATTTACTTCTGACTGGTTTACGACCCAACGTGGAATCATGCAGGGCTGTCTCCTCTCTGGAATGATCTTTGCGCTAGCGGTTGAAACCCTCGCGATTAAGATAAGGGCCTCATATAACATAAACGGAGTTAGCATTTCTGGGGTGGAAGTGAAAATGACTCAATACGCTGATGATACCACGGTTTTCGCTAGGGATGAAGAGTCTGTGCAGGAATTGATACGAGTCTTGGATGAATTTTCTGAAGCTTCTGGATTAGAGTTAAACTTGAACAAGACTAAATTTATGTGGTTGGGGCGGTGTCGAGCCAAAGGGTGGCATTCCGGTATGTGGCATTCGGCCTTCCGAGGTCAAAATATTAGGTGTGTGGTTTTCTGCGAACCAAAATTGTTTAGGAGACAATATAGAGCCCATTTTGCATGACATCAAGGTAGTCTTGAATATGTGGTCGCAGCGATATGAGCATTAGCCCTCGCCCGGGTATGGCAAAATCACTACGTGTTCGGGTAGGGGGGGGGGGGGGGGTACGACCCACCCCTTAGCATTTCGCCCCTAGTTGAGCTAGAGCTTCGATTCAAAGACGAGCGTATTGCTTGTGACGAGAGGAAGCCGCTGATATCCGATGTTAAGGTCTTGGATCATTATGGGATCTCTGAGGCCATGTCAATGACCCAAATGTCATCAAAATTGAAAATGCGTATAAATTGAATTTTATCGAGCTAGATTCGTGAATGAGCATAACATAATGCTTAATGGGTGCCAAATTCGTAATCAGCATCACAAACTTCAGAAGTTACAAGCATCGATACTGCGGGACGACAGTTGCGCCTGACATGACCTTGAGAAACAGGTCATAGGTCACGGGTCATGTGGGTTAGAACTTCACAAATTTCAGAGTATGTGAGTTTTAAAAAAAAGTATGGTACTGAAAGTTGCATCGAAATCTGTTGGAAACTACGCGAGTTATTCCAGTAAAACCGAGGGGGTGGCATCCACCCCCCTACCCGGGGGAGGGTTAAGGGTATCTAGGATAACTGTTTCCAAGAGCTTGGCGATATCAAAAATGAATTATGTGATGGCATGCCTAGTCATCCCCAAACACATATTGAGCAATATCCAAAGTTGAATCATGAGGTTCATCTGGCGTGGTCGTCCGCCAAAAGTAGCCGGCGACATATATTACCAAACAGTGACAGACATAGACATACAGACATATACTAACCTGGGACCGGCCCTTGGCACATCTTGTCGGGCCGGTCGGCCGGCCGGGGTGCGGGTCGCCAACTCGGATAGGCTGGTTGACGGCCCGCACGCCCGGCCGGTGGCGAGGCGGGCACCGCTTTGCGAGGTTACGCCGCAGATGTATACGCGAGGCGCCGCGGGCGGGGGCCGCCTACGATTGGTAGGTTTGTATGGATGTGTGAAAGTTTGTTGTAATATTTAAAAGTGTTTTGTATAATTGTCTTGATGAGCTGTCTTTGATGATCTGTGTTGATGGGATGTGTGTAAGCAAATACAAGAATAAGTATACAAAAAAGAAAAAAAAGCTTCTCTTTCGTGCTGGCGACCCGACGCCACTGGGATGCCACGGACCCCGCCCCGGTCAACAACTTATCGCTGACGAAACGGAACGAAATTTTCTTTCCCCAAAAAAACTTGAAAGCTAGACCCGCCACTGAGGCTGCCCCCCCCCCCACTTTTCAAAACGTTCCTACGCCTATGCTGACACTTCTATGTTGGCCGGACACGGCGAGTGCGGACGTCACTCCGCAGAGGTTCTGTAGATGGCAGCACCTGCACCCCAGCACCTGCACGGACCTCTGATCACCCTCCGGTTTGGTCCCAGCGCCACCTACGCCGTGTGTCTGTGTTGATCAGACAATGGATCGGATTTTCACAGGTCATACATTCTCCTCTTAAAATGAAAAAAAAAAACAATTTTAACTCGGCACCGCATGATTGAGATATGTGATCACCTCTGATAGCGCTGATCGAGCAGGCCCTGCTCTCGCTGACGGGCGATGTTATGACGTATACTCGCTGACGGGCGATACTCGCTGACGGGTGATACTCGCTGACGGGCGATACTCGCTGACGGGTGATACTCGCTGACGGGCAATACTCGCTGACGGGCGATACTCGCTGACGGGCGATACTCGCTGACGGGTGATGTTATGACGTATACTCGCTGACGGGCGATACTCGCTGACGGGCGATGTTATGACGTATACTCGCTGACGGGCGATACTCGCTGACGGCGATGTAGCGAGTGAGCCGTCAGCGCCGCTGCAGCCGCTCTGTCTGCACCTGGGATGCCACGGACAGGCCGGCGGCTGACCTGTGGTGACCCGGGCTGGGGTGCGGCTGCTGGCGGCACCCGATCTCCGGCCGGCAGCCGCTGACTCGGCACCGGCCGCAGCGTGGCCGCCGACCGACCCGCCCACTGGCGGCGGACGCTGCCCGGGCTGCCGGGCACCCTCTGGCGGGGACCGGCCCCTCGGTATCTCCTCCGGCGCGGGCTCCGCGGCAGCAGCGAAACACGCACTCTGGTGTCTGGAGCCGCGGGCGGTGACAGAACAGGTGAGCAGTCGAGCCCGCCGCCGCCGACATGATTTCTTTTTACTTTTTTTTTACAGATTTGCTCACATCGGTGCTAATTTTCTGTGTATTTTCTATATATGATCGTTTACATTTTGTATAGCTTGTGATTGAAAATGGTATCCGTTTCTTATAAGTTGCGTGTTCGCTGCCAATTTGGCCGCACAGACATTTTAAATACACTTACTTTGACTCTTTTGATGATGTGGATTCCTGATATCATGTCTTACGCCAAGCAGAGCTTCTTGAGGAGCGGGAATTGACCATCCACCACTGCATCGAGTCGCGCCTTTCCTACTTAGCAGCGGAACAAAGCGGCCAAAGTTTTACCTGTCCAAACATACTTGGACACAGCCCATTGATTTTCGAATTGAAGCTGCTGTTAGGACGGGAGATGCTATCCTGTATCCTGTTCTCATCTCCCGGTTCCGACGATAATAGAAACAGGGGTGGTAAAAATAAACTATGGTTCTCCGACCAAATCGAAAAGTTGGAAAATGGTTCTCCAGCAACACTAATGCAATATCGCTCGTTGAAGCAATATTTATATTTATACTCTTGTGAAATATTGATAATACATGAAAAAATAAAGTTGCAGAAACTCTGATAAGCTACTCTGTAGCTGATGCAAGATCAAAGACATTGTACATTTCTTGAGGCCCCTATAGAAGAAGAGAGTATAGACAGGTCCTAAGCAATATTTGTCATTTAATGTTATTTTTTTTCTTCTTCATTTATGACAGACAGAGAAGTGTACCAGTAATACCAAAGCTATGCCGTCACCAAAAACGATACATAAAGAGACATAAAAGAAAAGTGCAACAAAGAGCCTCTTGGGCCCATCCGAGGTTGCACCCCCCCCCCCCCCCCCACCTGTCTCGCCCCTTCAAATCCCCTTACTATACCTGCATAAAAGAAGGCTAATCCCACGAGTATTTATGAACTAATCCCTTCTCTGTAAAGTATTTATCTAATCTAATTTTGAAGGAAGCAAGTGTCACTGCATCAGCGACATCCCCTGGTAGCATATTCCAATGTCCTACAGCCCTTCTACAGAAAAATTACTGTCAGAGCCTAGTCCTATTTTGTTTCATAATGAGTTTATGCTGATCACCTGTACCTTGATTTTCCCTATTGAACTCAAACATTGCCTTTAAATATCCAGAATGCTGACCATTTACAAATTTGAATACTTCAATTAGATCTCCTCTTAGCCTTCTATATCTAAGCGAAAACATACCCAATTTCTTTAATCTATCTTCATAAGGTAAACTACCAAGACAATTAACCATTTGTTGCCCTTTTTTAACTCTTTCTAACAACCAGCAATCTTTCTCATATGCTAGAGACTAGGCTTGTACACAATACTCCAAATGTGGTATAACGTATGCACAATACAGTTTTGTTATTACCTTTTAATTGCTGTAAATGTACATAATCATACATAACAAATCATAACCATAACTAATAACCAATCATACGATACATAATCAAACTTGACCTAACATTTACAGCAATTAAGGTCGCAGGGACCCATGTTTATAATTAAGGTCGCAGGGACCCGTGCCGATCACATTCGCTCGCTGCGCTGCAGAACCTACCAGGGGCTGTCGCGCCCCTGGACCTCCCCCCAGACCATCTCATAGATAGCATGGTGGAGCTTTTCAGAGCAAGTTGGTGGGGCAAAATATCATATTCGATGGTTGCTTTGCATGGCTGAGGTGAAAAATTGAACAGTTTAACACTAGGAAACTTTCAAATCTGAAAAAGTTGGTGGGGCAGAACATAAAAATGGTGGGGTCAAAATCAAAGTTGATGGGGCAGTTACTGCACCAACTTTGGGGGGGGGGAGGAATTACTGAACCGAACGTCAAATACAAACAGTTCTTAATTTAATCAGACTTGTTACAGGTAGGGTAGACAACATTAACACCAGGCACATCCTAATGCCATACTTTTCATGCTATTGGTGATGAAGTCGATACTGGCACACTATACATCACCAATAACATGAAGAGTATGTTGTTAGGGCGTGTCCGTGGTTTCAGTTGTTTACCCTGTTTCTCCCTTCAAACTGACAACCCTTTGCCTGGGATGACTTTTAGACACCAACTTTCAGACACCAATATACAACCAATAACATGAAATAACAGGGGATGAATTACTGAATCAAAGGTCAAATACAAGAAGTTTTTAATTTAATCAGACTTTTTACAGGTAGGGTAGACAACATTAACACCGGACACATCCTAATGTCTTACTTTTCATGCTATTGGTGATGAAGTCGATACCGACACACTACATCACCAATAGCATACAAGTATGTTGTTAGTGCGTGTCCGGGGTTACAGCTGTTCACCGTTTTCTCCCTTCAAACTGACAACCCTTTGCCTGGGATGACTTTCATACACCCACCACACCACCAATAACATGAAAGTGTGATGTCTTGAGATGCCCAAAATTTCCACAACACTACCAGTAATGTGCCAAGTCTGATGTGTTGACATGTTAAGTTTACCCTACTTGCTATGCGATTTATTTTATCCACTTTTTGAACACCTATATTATTAACCAGTAAAACGCATTTTTGGGCGATGACCCTGGTAAAGCTAAAACAGGTTTGAAATATGAAACGGTAAGGGAGCACACGTAGTAGTAACACAGTCATTTTAGTTCTCCAGAAAAATTGCCAGGCCTCAATGCATGCCAACATAAAAATTAAGTTGTATCGTTCATCAAATTTGTATCAAAATTGTTCATGATCTCCTTTCTCAAATCCGCCAAAAGGGAGTACGTCCTGGGCGCTGCATGCTTCAGCATATACATTAGTGCTTAGAATAATACAGCCATTTTTTATCAAGAATAATTTTTGCAAGGTTTTTGGTTCATTTTGACGTTCGTGTGTGCCAACTGCCACGCGCTGTGGTACCACCTCTATCAGAACGCACTATACCAAAAAGGAAATGGATTTGATGGACCTATCTAATGGTGAAAACCCAATCTCAATCGGAGCAGTGGTTGCAAAGTTATTAGCTTCCGAAAAGCGTCTGTGTGGCCGGGTCGGGCCGGGTCGGGTCGGGTCGGGTCGGTCCGTGTCGGGCCGGGTCAAATGTAAATTTGTCTAATAAGTTGACGAGAAACTTCACGGGCGCTTCGCGCCCGCTCGGTAATTATTTTAACTGAACCTTACCTTGAACTCTGAAGAAGGAGGTGCTTCACATAATTGCTAAAAAAAAATCACATGCGTCGCTTCCGAAAGCGACGATCGCTCCAAATCGAGGTTTTAAAATGCTACCATCATGCGTCCATAGTCATTGGTCAACAATCTAAAATATACTCTGGGTTTATACATTTTTCAAAAATGTATACCATTTCTACTATGCAGCGAAGTTGACTGATAAAACCAGCGGATCCGCGGGTTGGACGGCGGAGAGTCTCCCGTTCAAAGTAAATGCGGTTCTCCCAAACCGCTGTCGACTGAAATAGTAGTTTGCAGACAACTTGGTAGTTTTGTATGGTCTATAAAAACAACTATATTTGTGGTCTAATATGCTGCCAAACTGATATCACTGTTGCTATGTGGGACGCGTATTTTTTTTGTAGACTGGGACGCGTATTTTTTTGGTTAACTGTGCATTTTCATGTGTGAACCAATTCAGTAGAAATTGCCCTCGAATATCTCACGATTCGATGTAAAAAGCACACGAGTGCTAAAATGTAGCATGTGGCTCCTCTGATGGATCATTTGTGATGAAAAATAGCCAACCTGGCAAGAAAAAGACAAATTGTGTTCCCCGACGTCGTCCAGCATGACGGGGCATTTTACCACCCCTAAATATAAGATCCCGGTTACTTCCCTGGACAACCCCGTAGCCAAAGCTGCAGCAATATAATCAGCTTGCGTTGCTTTCATGTGGGTAACGCGCTTTCGATCAAAGGTAAGCCATCGAAATGTTATCGCATATCTTTTAAATGAAATCAACTTTTATCTTAGGTTCAAATATTGTTTTTCCCTCGCTAGTGATTCGCCCTCGCGTTGTTTTTATATATTATATATTGTTTTTCCCTCGCGAGTACTTCTCGTTACTCGATTGTATGCCCATATTTTGAGTCGGTCTTTTGCGTGCACTTTCATCGAATCAACGACTGGGACTGTTGGGTACTGTTTTCCACCGAATGGGAATTTCGACATACTATGCATGAAAGGTTCTTTGTGCTCACAAAATTGTGTTGTTTATCGAAGTTACTGCGAGCTGCGACCGACCGGGGGAAGCTGATGAACATGCAACTCGTCCACTTAGGACAAATCAGGAGTTGTTTAGACCGCGCAAAATGGAACTGACCTTGCGAAGGAAGACCTTGTTTATTATCACCTGTAGCGTGATGCAATTGCTGCAATTCTTTGTGTCATATCCATCCATGTTCCATCTTTTCCTCGTCTCGACTCCACGCTAAGTACTGGACAGACCGCGCCCTTTTCTGTCTCTTGTTATAAGGGATAATGACTATGTACACGTAAAAGTTCATACAACGCGAGAAAGACATAAGTTACATTAAACCGAGGTCGGAGTGAAATACATTCGGCTGATCCGCAGGAGTACCTTCGGCCTGCGATATCGGCTCGCTGTACCAACGACACGGTAAATACGCGAATATCGCAGCTGCTAATCATATCCTAAGTATTCGGATTACTTCATGGAATATTTGTGATGAAACAGCACTTAAAGGGAAAAGAGTTAACCTTGACAATGGTATTAATAGTTGGCAGTAAGTAGAGATAGTTGTCGGTAAACATATCACCATCGTTTTCAGCAGCACTTACTTCATATTTTCGACAACAACCAGGGTATATTTGA